>JAOTQH010233644.1:0-13470 GCA_025631255.1 Cornus kousa
ATGTATAATTGACCAACCGATCACTCAACCACGCTAGGGCGACTCCCTAGTTCCCTCTAGGCTATATTAACACTCCGGCTCTTTGGTACCCCCGCGGCGACCGGGTTTTCATAAAACACTTTAATCAAAAACTCCTTCCCAAAATCCCTTTTTTCAATTCAAAATGATTCTTTCCATGCAAACCCAATGATGTGCATATACGTCTCATGCTTTTATTGCAATGATACTAAGAATTTTTCGCATAACACAATTAAGCATGTTCTCATACATCATTTATAGCATGTTAACAACATAATAGACATAGGAGATCAACAAATAAGCATGCTTTTCATACAACCTAATTAACACACATCCTCATACATTCATATATATTCAATCAAGTCCTTTTAAAATATAATCAAAACAATTAAGCATGCTAAGACACAATTCAAGTAAATTAACTCACTAAAGCACAAGATTTCATGGATTAAGGACCCCCACCTTTTAAAATGTGAAAACCCTCAAAAAGTGTGATGTTTTCGATTTTCGGCATTTTTCATTTTTCTAAAATTTTGTTAACGCGAGGGCGTTTTTGTCTTTTCACGTTGTGCGTATCGGACACCGTGGGGTGTGCCGGGTGTGTCGGATGGTTGGTTTGGTCCGTTTACATTTTGTGCATTTTATTTTATGTGACGTATATTTAGTGGTGCATATGTGTTTAATTATGTGGTGTAAATTAAAAGTAAAAGAAAAAGAGAAAATGATATAAAATCTGAGGTGGAGCCCACAACCATTTTAAGTGGTCTAGAGACCACTTTAGTCTCTCATTTTCTCTCACTCCCGTAGGTTCTCTCTTCCTCTCATTCTCTCTTCTTTTTCTTTTTACTTTAAATCTTTAAAGTTTGATCTTTCCTACGTTACTTGGAATTCTGGAGTGCCGTTTGCGGCAAAACGGAGAGCACGGCGAGCTCTACGCTTATGTACCAGTAATTTCAGTTTTTGTGCAGCCTAGGGAGCCTGAAAATCTTGACCCATTTTGAGAGTTTTGCACAAATTTGAGGTAGGGGTTTCTAATCCATGAGTTTCTTAATCCCTAGTAAATCAATATTTGTTAATTGATGCTTAACATGCTTAATTGTGTTGATTACCTCTAAAATGATTTGGTTTAGTATATGGAATTCATGATTATGTGTATATATGGGTTTGTGTGGAATTCATGCTTAAATGCTAATTTTATATGCTTATGTGTTTGCTAACTTGTTGAAGTTTACTATGTAGAAAACATGTTTACATGATAATTCTTCATACCTATAGTGTTAGAAATTGTTAAATGGAAACATGTTGGTTTGTGTAGTATATAAATCCCCCATTTATCATGGCATTGAGGAAGTATATATTGTTCATACATGTCATTGGGCATGAAAATGGGGAAAAATGTTTGAAAATAAAAAGGGGAATTTTGGGAAACAAGTTTTGATAAAAAGAGTTTCGAGAAAACCAGGTCGCCGCGGAGTCACTAAAAGGCCGGTAAGTTAATGTAACCTAGAGGGAAATAGGGAGATTGTCCTAGCATGGTTGAGCTATTTGGGCCCCATAATGACGCTGCGGAGGTACCAACGGTCAGAGACAGTAGCCAATCCTTCTCTCGGCACTGAGGGGGTACCAAAGAGGGTTACATTAACAGTTTGAAAAGTGACAGATGGATGGTTTTGAAAATGAGGAGCAACATTGACACGCATTGCATTTCATTGCACTATATTGTTAATGTTAAGCTTGGATATTATGTTGTATTTTTCCCCGGCATAGTCTGACCCCGATTCCCATTCTTCTATTCTTTGTATGGATTCACAGGGACACAAGAGGTGTGTCTTAGGCACCACCTACTGAGCAATTGCTCACCCCATTATATTTATCACTTTTCAGGGCTGGGAAAGGATGTAGTGGACGCCGACACTTCACAAGCTTAAGAAATACTAGAAGTCAATTATGTTGTAATTTTGTACCTAGGCCATTCTTTTGTATACTCATTGTTTTGGAAATATAACCAAGTGAACATTCATGGCCTTGTAACTCAAGTATGAGTTTTAGCTTTCAGTTGATGTAAATGAAATTAATGTGATTATTATGTATTGGACTTATATAAATGACTTAGTGACGTCGTAATGTGTTTACGTGATGGCACTCTAGTCCGTGATTATAGAATGATGCATTTTAATGGTTTAGTTCAAGTTTGCATCATTTTAAAGTTTCCATTTTCAGTTCCTCTTTAGTTCCACAAGTGCAGTCCCTCAGCATCAATTTTCAGGCTCGGCACAACCATTTCGGTCGACCGAAATGGTGCATCGGTCGACTGATTCATCTTGCTGCTCTCAGGATCTTCCCTTTCGGTCAACCGAAATGGGGTTCGGTCGACCGAACTGTCTTCAAGCTCTCGGGATCTCACCTTTCGGTCGATCGAAGCAAGGGTTCGATCGACCGGTTCCAAAAGGTTTGCTTCGGCCTACCGAAGCCCCACTTCGGTTGATCGAAGTGCACCTGCTTGTTCATTTTCCCTCTTCTCTTCAATGTATCTTTCTCTTGACCTTCGGGACTTGTTTGACCCTTTGAGAAAGCTTAGTGTTGATCCTAAAGATGACATTTTGATGCTAGAAATGATGGGTTTAACCTAGGTGACCTCGGGTTTGAATAAGGACCCGGCTAACGGTTTTGACCTCCGGGTTCAGGTCGTTACAAAAAGGGTTCCAAATTTCAAAATTCCTATGAAGGCCCAAAGCTGGAATTGCTGGTACTCACGCGTAGAGTTTGTCCTGTTCTCCGTTTTGCCTCAAACGACACTTAAAATCACCAAGTATCGAAGATGGAATCAAGATTTGAAGTTTGTTTCCAAAAAGAAAAGAAAAACAAAAGAAGAATGAGAGAGGAAAAGAATGTTATGGGGATAGAGAAAGTGGGTGATCAAAAATGGTCTCTAGACCAGTAAAAGTGTGAGTGGTGGGTCCCACCACTAACATTTCTTTTCTCTTTTTCTTTTGCTTTAATCCCATACCATATATACACATAAAATGCACCACATCCAAATGTCACATAATTCACATAAATTAAAAAGTATGAAATGCAAATGGACTCAACTAAAATCCCGCACGCAAAATGTGAAAAGACGAGATTGCCCTCACGTCAACAAAATTCCAGAAAAATGAAAAATGCTGAAAATTGGAAACATCACAGGGTTAGGGTTTTATAGTTTGAGAATTTTGAATTTGTGGAATTGGGCTTTAACAGACACTTACAGATTTTTGGGGAAGAAATCGCTCTCTATATATATACATGTATATGTAATGATTATTATATATATATATATATATAAAGAGAGAGAGTTACGAAATTTTGGGAAATAATTGTTTGAGGACATTGATCAAGAAGAGACTGAAACAGAAATTTGGGATTTTTGGGAAAAATTGGATTAGGAGATGTTTGGGTATAACAGTTAGGAGAAGCACGTGCCTTGTGAATAAGAGGAAGATGAAGATGTGCTGTGAAGAAGATGAACAGTGAAGATGTGTGTGTGTATATATATATATATATATATATGCGTATTTATACAGAATCAGTGTTTGGTTGTAACAAATAATGAAAAGGTGTTTGAGTAATAATCATCACAATAAAGGGCATTAGAGGCTTTTCATGCACATAAAGGCATTTTAGTCATTAAATTATACATTGCTTGGCACGCGACAGCCACATGGTCCTTTGGCTGTAGGTTTTGACTGGAAGCCCGCTGGATGGGGTGATCTGCAACAAAAATACTAGTTTAGGATTTTTTTTGCAATTTTTGTAGTTAGGGAGGTTTATTGTTAATTGACCAATAGTTAAATACATACATACATACATATATATATATATATATAATCATATGGGTAGTTCAGTCATTTACGATAACAATTTAAGGGTATTTCAATAAATTAGACAAGTCCGTTTGTTTATTTGACCGTCGTCACTAAGAAGGGAGGTCTCTATAGAAATAATTTTATTTTTAGGGGAGATACCTGTAATTTCTCAAATTATAAGTAAAGTTCCTGTAATTATGACAAATTATAAGGAAAATCTGTGTAATTTACCTAAAATAAAATAGTATATTTTGAGTTTAGTAAAAATAGAAATTTTTATAGTATAAAACTTTACTTTTATTTATAAAATTAGTTTTTTCTTTTCTTTTTTTTTAAAAAAAAAATGGCCTGTCATAACCTTTAACGTAACAATTTAAATTTAAAATTATTATTATTACAAAAAATATATATAATAATGAAAAACATTATTATTCTCACATATATTATTCATATATGATGAAACTTATCCTTTAGGATTTCATTGGAGGAGGAGCATTTAAACATTTGAGCAATACTTCTAGGTCAGATTTTTATCAAATTTATTTTTGTAAATAGAGTGATAATGGATTTTCTTTCTTTCTTTCTTTTTTCTTTTCTTTTTTTAAAATAAAAAGAGGATATAAAATGTAAATGTAAATTTGAGTAAAGATCCCATTTTCTAAATAATGTTATTTCTTGTATACTAATGCATAATTAAATTTAAGGACAAGTCCTAAACTATAAAAATTTTATATTCAAATTACTCAAAGTCCATTAACCCAGAGGAATATTTTTTTGAGATATATAAGAAGACGTGACCTTTAAGAATAATGGTAAAACATAGTAATACTTCTTGTATAAAAAAATTAATTCAAAGTGGTAATCAGTGTTTATTTTTTTATTATCCAATGGGTCGCGGGCAGTTAACCCCTTTAATATGCATATTGTGCATATAACCCCTCAGGTTTGTTAACCACCCCTCTATCAAAAAACATGTGCCAATTAGTCCCTTTTGCTTCTTTTCCTAGGAGTTGCAAATATACTAAAATACCCCTCTCACACCGATCCATTTCTGTTTCACATCGACCCGTTCTCTTCTCCAGCACCATCTTCATCAACGGCTGACAAAACAGAGACCACCCCTGTTAACAGAGACCCACAAGTCAATCGTCTGACTCCATAGGACTTTTCTGATTGTATAAACAGTGCTTGAACCAAATAAGTGAGTACGAGTACAATACTGTGCAATACTCATGACATAACTGAAGGAATATGAAATAGTGAAATTAAGAAATGCAATGTAAGATTTCAGAATTTCATCTGAATACTAAAGTGTCTTGCTATCATGTCTTCTTCGTCACATGGTCGAGAAAAGCTTGTAGAAGTCATAATGGTCTAGGCTAGCACAAGCAGTTGTACCGCGGAAGTGACAACCTCTGAAACTACGTGAAGGGAATAGGTCTGAGCAACAGAGGGACGCTAAATCATTATGGTAATTCTTCAACTGATAAGGAATTTATTGCACACAACCGTGTAAATATGTAACACAAATGCATAATCAAGGCTAGGTTGTTAAGGAGCAGCAGAGCAGAGGAACGTGAATGAGGGCTTTCACCTCTCTCTTTTTTTACGATGAGTAACTGCTCCTTTTTGGGTTTTTTTTTTTTTTTTTTAATTTCCCAACACAGAGCTCTGTGGAATGGTGTGGGTGGTGGCGGTGACGAAGAAGAGAAGTGAGGGCCGTGAAAATGGTGAGGGCAATTACGGAATATCAGAGGCCAATTTTGGATTTTTTTTTTTCACGTTTTAGAATTGTCATGTGCATGACACATACATACTAACCCCATTCTCTGTCGAATAGTTGCAACATTGTAGTATCTAGTTTGGACTTACATGCACGAAATAAAAGGGTGTAATATGCACTAAATCAAAATTAGGAGGGTGTTTTCTAGACATTACCCTTTTGGAATTGACAACCACTGTTGCTGCAAAGTGAGGCCTTATTTGATTATTTTGCTTGGAAAATCAAATAAGTGAGCAGAGCTACTACTAGCAGGAAGGAAGGAACCGACGACTGTCCACGGTTATGAAATGAAATTCCTGGAAAAACTTGGTATCGTCTCTACCCCTTCATTCCTCTACTCACCCTCAAAAGTAGTCATCTCTCTCTTCTTGGTATTACCCAAGTCAGTGTCGCTATCGTCGTCGTCTTCTTCTGATGATGGTGGTGATGTCGAAACACAAGGACATATGAATAGTCTAACTCAAGAAGAGATCGCAGAGATCAACCTCCTAATCCCTCGCCTCTGCTCGTCAAACCATCTCCCAGAAGCAATCCGCCTCGTTGATGCAGCCCTCGTTGCAAACCCAAACCCAAACTCAATCCCACCTCTTAAATCACTCTCTGTCTCCATCCTCATCAACCGCCTCTCTGCTGAGCCCGACCTCACCCAACCAATGTCCTTCTTGAACCGCCTCAAGCACAACCCTCCAGCTCACCCCTCTCTCCTACCCATTACCAAGATGCTCCTATTTTCCTACTTCAACAAGGCTAAGAAACCCAAGGTCAAGGAGGCAATCAAAATTCTCAATTGGATGTCCAGACCGGACTCTCCGTGCTTCCCGGATTCGGTTGTATACGCCATTGTGGTCAATGGATTTTGCAGGAATAGGATGGTTTTTGATGCTATCAAGGTTGTTCGGGCAATGGTAGGTGCGAATTTGGTGCCGGACTCGGAGACGTGGATGAGGATTTATAGGGCTTTATTGAGTGAGGCGAGGATTAGAGAAGCGCAAATGTTGGATGAGGCTTTGGGTTCCATTTCCATTTGGGATATTGGAGGTGATCATAATAATACTGTAAAGAAGAAGAAACTGTCCGAGGAGTTACTTGATCGGATAATTGCGAATTGGGTCGAATAGAGGAGGAGGAGAGGTACTCTTTTCACTTTAGGGTTTCTCTCAATTTACTATTTGGCACAAATTTCAGTCTTTTGTCATAATACCAAATACAATTTAATTGGAGGATTGAGCCTTGTATCTCTAAGAAATGTGACTGTGCTGTTGGAGGTGGTAGTATGTCATCTCTATCTTTCTAATTTAGTCTTGACAAGCATTTGAAAATGACTATTATGTTTATGCTGCGTTTAGATTCTGCAGATTATTGCACTCTTCAATTTTGCTTACTGCTGTTTTATAGGTTATAGATTTTGATTGTTGTCCTTGTGCATATTTGATTTGTAGTCTAAATAAAACAGGGATTAGAATGACCAGGTGGACTTGGCACTTTGGATTGCATGAGGATATGATACATAAGTTAACCAAGACAAAAATTGCTAGGATCTCAAGTTAATTAAGATACCTTTTTCTTGCCTATTTCAAAGCTTGTTGGTTACATTGGAAGAGACCTAGTGGGGTTGATATCAAGTGGTAATAGAGTCCTTTGCTTTCAACATCAAAAATTTAGTATCACAGCATTCTTATTCCACATCAATTTGGTTTTAGAGCTTCGTTACTTGTTCTACTACATCAATTGATAGCAGAGCACTTTTGGTCCAACATCAGGGCCTGTCCTCTTTCTCTAGTCTCTCTATCTCCTAATCTAATCTAGCTCCTATACCTCTCAACTTTCCTTTTCCTCCCCTTCTTTCATTCTCTACACCTTCGATCTTCTTGGACTTCTCATTCTCCTATGACTATTCTCTCTGAAGTTGGATTGGACTATTTGGGAGTTTGGAAGTCTCCTCCACACAGTTTGTTGCACTTCTGTTGGCTCGCAGAAGTCCACAATTTGATTCGGTATCTTCCTTTATATCATCTGCATTATTGATTTTCCTCTTTCCCAACATTTGTTTGAGCTTATAATGCTCTGTGTGGTAGTTAATTTATACAAACATTTATTGCAAATAGCGAACTGTTTGTTGTTGGATTAATTCTCTATTGAATAAAGCTATTTTCTAAATATTTCTTACTTCAACTGCTACTTGATTATTCATATTTTTAGCTAGGTCCGATTTGATTGTTCTTGGTTTTTAAATTTTCCGTAGCATACTTAATAGATTGGTGCTTCCAGACACTATTCACATAAAATTCTCTTATCATTTCTTACATTTTTGTAGACTTTTACTAAATCCAAGGTTGCATCTCTCGTATCAAAGCTTTGGTTAGGAAGCAGTTTGCCTCACAAAATTTTAGCACACATTCTTTGCATGTTATCTGATCAGTGATACTCTTGTGAGCCACAAGGCCCACAACTACTACTGTGTCGACATTTTATGAACAGTTTGAAGGGTGCTGTGTATTTGGCAAAATTGCCTTTTGGGATTCTTTCAGAAAAGGATGCCCTTTAAGCTCATTTCTAGGTTGGCTCATAAGTTGTGGGATAGTAAAGGGTTACAGAAGGTTGTTGTTAACAAGGATGGAGCTTTCTTCTTCAAGTTTGAATCACCTGACAAATGTAGTAGTGTTCTTGCTGGAGGGCAGTGGTTTTTTGCAGGGAAACCAATCTCTCTAAGGCATTGGCAAGAAAACTCATCTTCTCCTCAAGATATGGCACCAGGTTCTATTTCAATCTGGATCAAGCTCTTTAATCTCTGGTCTCCTAAAGGCCTCAGTTATTTGGCCAGTGAATTGGGAGGCCACTCTTTGCTGACTCTAATACACAAGAAAGGAATTGGTTGGACTTTGCAATGATATGTGTTGAAATCAATCCTCTTTCTTCACTACCAAATTCATTTCAATTCAGAACAAAAGGAGATAACTTGGTCACCATCAAAGTTCAATATCCCTGGAAACCTATCATCTTGCTGCTTCACCAGGTCTTACACTTCCTCTTGAGGCCTTGCCACTCTCTAACTCATTGGCCACATTACCTCGTGATCAAGCCTATGGGGAAGAGGATAAATCTTAGGAGTTGGTTGTATCCTCTGATTGTGACGATAATTTAGTCTCAAACTCAAGGACACATGATCCCACTTACTCACCTATTATGAACAAGGTTCTCAAGTCTAGAAAGCCTGTGCACACCAAACTTTCCAAAATTGAAAAGAAAGCAAAAAAGGGAAAACCTAGTTTATCTAATGCAGCTACCGTTAAGGGGTTTAGGGGGTTGTGTAGTCCCACTAGCATCTCTCAATGATCTGGGCCACTTGGAATGTTAGAGGGTTGAACTCTCTTCTCAGGCAAGTAGACCTAGGATTCCAATTTATGTTTGGTGGCTCTGCTAGAAACTAAAGTCAATGTGGATAATGTTGATGATTTGCACAATTTCATTGCTCCAAGTTAGCACATTAGATGTAATTACAGCTCCTCTGTAATGGGAAGGGTATGGATCCTTTGGAACCCTCAGATTCCATCCTTAATCTCATTCTTTAAAAATTTCCAAGTTATTAATTGCACAGTGCTTCTCAATGACCTCAAAATCAAGTGCATTGTCTCCTTTGTGTATGCAGCTAACGCTGCCATTGATAGAAAATCACCTTGGAGAAGTTTGAATCTTCAATGTAATCCTAATATTCCTTGGATTCTTACGGGGGATTTTAACGTCCTCCTACATGTCAATGAATCATTTGGAGTTGCATTCAGGTGGACCACAGGTAAGGAGGACTTCAGGGTTTGCCTTCACAAAAATGGGTTGGAAGATATGAGGTACTCAAATATCTACTTTACATGGACCAAAAAGAGTTTTGGGTGTGCTAATATCTCAAAGAAATTGGATAGAGTGTTGATCAACCAAGCTTGGATGATGCAGTTCCCACAAGCAGAATGTAATTTTCTACCATATGGTGTCTCTGATCACTCACCAATGGTGGTCAATTTTGGCTCTATCACCCCTAAGATAAATATTCCATTTAGGTTCTTTAACTTTTGGACTTTGAATGACAAGTTTCTTACTATAGTGTCTCAAGGCTGGCAATTGGAAGTTTCTGGTACTAAAATGTTCAGAGTGATTATGAAGCTTAGAGCTTTGAAGCAGCCTCTTAAGCTTCTCAATAAGATTGACTATGTTGCCATTTCCTCTAGAGTGATGGCTTGTAGAGAAGAGTTAGCTCAGTGTCAAATTAGTCTTGATTTGAACCCTGCTGATGATCAGATGAGACTTAATGAAAAGGAGTTGGCTGCTTAGTTTTCTGAGTTGTGTCTTGCTGAAGAATTGTTCTTCAAACAAAAGCTCTGGTTAAGAGAGGGTGATCAAAATACCTCCTATTTTATGAAACGGTTCTTATCTAAAGCCAATAGAAGGAAGGTGATTTCCATTGAGAATTCAGAAGGGGTTGTTGTTCGTGGCCAGGATCTGCCGAGGGAGTTTCTTACTCATTTTCAATCCTTACTTGGTCAAACCTACACACATTACCTAGGTATGGACTCTTTCTCTACTCTCATTTTCAAGTCTGTTCCAGCCCACTTCTTGTCCACCCTCACAGCTATCCCCATAGACTTGGAAATCCAAAGTTGCATCCTCTCATTCCACCCTTTTAAAAGTCCTGGTCCAGATGGTTTTAATTCATGTTCTTCAAGTATGCTTGGCCTGTCATGACGTTATTGCTGCTATAAAGGACTTTTTCACCTCTGGGAGGATGCTCTCTAATATCAATTGCTCTTACATTGCTTTAGTCCCTAAAAAGCCTAATCATTCTTCTGTTAATGATTCTGGACCTCTATCATGTTGCAATCTGATCTATAAATGCATTTCCAAGCTAATTGCAGCTAAGTTGAGTGTAGTCTTGCCTTCCCTAATCAGTCCATCATAAAAGTCTTGCCTTCCCTAATTAGTCCATCATAAAATGCATCTGTTAAAGGTAGGAAAATCACCGAGAACATTATCATGGCTCATGAGTTGCTTAATGGGTACCACAAAGCCTCCCACCCACCTAGTTGTACCTTAAAAGTTGACTTTAGAAAGGCATTTGACTCTGTACGCTGTTTTGATGTAAACAATTTGTTCATTGGATTGCCCAATGTATCACATCACCCTCTTACTTCATATCACTCAATGGAGAAATGTTTGGCTTCTTCAAAGGTAGGAGAGGCATTAGGCAAGGTGATCCCGTCTCACCCTTGCTTTTTGTTCTTGCAATGGAGGTCCTCACCCTTTCTATCAACAATGCCATCAGACTCAATACTCCTTTTAAATTTCTCGGGAGATGTTGCAAGTTTGCTTTATCACATTTAACTTTTGCAAATGATATTCTAATGTTCTCAAGTGGAAATGTTGCCTCAGTCCATGTTTTATTTACAGCTTTTAACACTTTCTTTACTCTGGATTATCAATTAATTGTGCTAAAAGTTCTACATTCTTTTCTGGGGTTGATGGAAGCACCAAATTAGATATTCTCTCAATGCTGCAATTTGAAGCTGGTTCACTACCAATCACCTATGTTTGACTTCCTCTGTCGTAGAGGTGGCTATTGGGTGGGTTTGGGCGGGTTTTGGGCTGATCATGAATAACCAAATTAATAGTGGGTTAATAACCTATTATCAACCCATTTATGATGGGTCATAAAAGGATTGGGTGTTAAACGGGCTAATTAACACACACCCAACCCCAATTACCCAAATATTTTTAAATACAAATTGTCAAATTATTTTAATTGTTGAATACCAAAAAATATATATAAAAAAATGTTTTTATATTAAATTTATTAATTTTTTGGTCTCACTCGTAACAATTTTTTTCCTTTTTTTCTTATTATTTGTTTTTATATATATTATTTTTTTGGGGAGAAAAAGTCACTATACAACTGACTTTGAGAGTTATCACAGCCCAAAAATAAATAAATAGGGGAGAGAAAATTGAGGAGAGAGAATAAAGGGAGAAGATATAGAATGGGAGACTTATCACAGCAAATATATATATAATTAAAAAATAAATAATAAAGTAAAAGAATAAATATTTTTTTTTAATTTTTTTTTATTTTTAATTTTTTTTTTTGAGAGTACAAGGGGGAAAGATAATAGGAGGAGAAATAACAATAAGAGGGATAGAAACAAAAAATATTAATATTAATAATATTAGAAAACCTACACTTCGAGTAGTATTATTACTATTATGATTGTTGAATAACAAGAAATAAATAAATAAATTGTTTTTACATTAATTTTATGATTTCAAGGGTTACAAATTTTGAGGAGATAGAAAAAGAGAGGAGGGGAGAGAGAGAAAAAAAAAAAACATAATTTTGTTTGAATGGGTTAAAATGGGTGTCCTCTTAATTTACTCTTGACCTTTGAATTAAATAGGTACACACTTTTTATCCATTATTGACCTTTGGGCTTAAATTGCCACCTCTATCATCAACAATTATCAATGCCAGAGATTTGTCAAACATTAGTATAGAAGATTACATCAAGAATCAGCAAAAGAACTTTTAAGGTTTCTGTCCTATGCTGGCAGAACTGTTCTCATCAAATCAATCAATTATGTGCTATGTTCAACCCAATTGGTCACAAGCTTTTGTCATTCCTTAAAAAAAAAATGATTAACCAACTGAATTAGATCCTGAAGTGTTTTTTCTGGCTGGGGTGGATTTGAAGAAAAGATGTGCCAAGGTTGCATGGGTCTCTATCTGCAGGCCAATAATTCATGGAGGGCTGGGCTTTCCATTTCTTGGGTTATTAAATAGAGTTTCAAATTTAAAGCACATTCGGAAACTTTGTGCAAAAAAGGAGTCTTTGGGTCGCATGGACTCATAGTTACCTCATGAAGACTAAAAGCATTTGGAATGTAAGAGCTTCTTTACTCTGCTCTAGTTTTGAAGGAGACTGCTCAAGCTCAAAGACATGGCAAGAGGGTTAATAAGGTACAGAGTTGGAGCTGGTACTGACAGAATGATGTGGCTTGACTACTAGTTGCCAAATGAACCTATTGTCTCACAGCTCAATCTTGCTGATGGGAAAATTCTTCAACTGGACTCCTATGTTGGAGTTGATAGCCTAATTTCCTGTCATCAGTGGGCTGCTGACCCCATAAATATGCAGCACAATTAGTTTTTTCAATCTCAATACTTCATATCACAGCTTTTCAACGTCACACCTCCCTCAAGTGAAGCGGACTAGGTGGAGTGGTTACCAGGCCCTACAAATGCATTTCCATACACACGTGGAAAATAAGAATGTCTTATTTGACAATCGGCTTCTAGTCCTCTTCAAAGGTAATATTTTGAGTTCTACGAAGGCCACAGTATGTGTTTGCTTTCACTTAAATTAAAAGTCTTACCCCCAAACCCGTCTAAAGATTCACAGTCGGGTTTAAATTAATTTTCCGCTCAAGTTACACAACAATTCTTCAAATTGTGAAACAGGTGTAGTGAAGCCCATGAATGGACTGTTGAGATATTAATGGATTAACTCAGTTAAATACAGCTTGTTTGGTCTGAAACTTGGCCGGGCCAAGTCCCTGTCGGACTTGGATCCTCTAAGTTAAAGGTTTTCTAAGTAATCGTAAGTTGAATTCCCTACACAAAGACACGTAACATTAAAAATCAATGTACTGCTGATATTAAACTACGTCAGCTAATTTAAAAAAAAATTGAAAACTACACCACGACGTTTAACTTCGTTCTCTTTACTTAATCTTTTAAAAAAAAAGATATTCCTTCTCTCTTTCCTCTTTATTCATACCTGAAACAAG
>JAOTQH010233655.1:0-13468 GCA_025631255.1 Cornus kousa
CTTAGATTGATCTTTTATATTATTAAAGATTTTTGGGTGAGATTTTGAGAAAATTATCTTTCTATCTTTTTGAGAGCACACACTTAAACACAAGAATAATTTAGGGTCATGTTCTTCATCTGATCAAATGGATCTTCAGAGTCTACTTCATATTACAGAGATTGACCAAAGCAACAACATTCCTTTCTAATTCTTTAATTAAGTAAAGGAAGTTTCGACTGTGCTACGAAGGCAACAAAACATTCACGACATGTTCCTGTTCTTCCAGCAACCCTTCTACAAGGATTGAGTAGTAAGGCTGAAGTTGAGAGCATTTGGATGGGAAGTCGCAAAGCCAAAAATGTTCAATAACTAGTTCTTGATAGAGTAGACTGGGTGTGAGTCTGAGTCTGAGTTTGAATATGTTGTACTTTACTTTGAAATAGTGAATAGTTTCTCTCGAGACTGTGAAAGTTTTCGTAGTTTTCATCCTAATTAGTTGGATTTCTTCCGATAATGGTTTCCATGCTAAAACCCTGATGTCATATTCCCCACTATATTTTGCTTGTTTTACTTTATCATTTATATATGTGATTGTGAATGCCTAATTATTAAATAAGGTGGGTAAATTAACAAGTCACATAATTCAAGCAAGTTAATCTTGTTAAAGAGAGATAAACAACTGAATTGTGTAGAATTCTATTTATTCAAGTATGTATAAATCATGTACAAGGTGAGATATAAATAGGCTTGTGATCAATGGCTATACAATAATCACGACAATAATTATGGCAATAATCCATATACAATGGCTATAATATAATATAATATAATATTATTATGTTAACATCCCCCCTCAAACTCAAGGTGGTAGAGCAAAAACCAACTTGAGTTTGGAGTCTAATTCTCAAAATTTGCCTTACGGATGAGCTTTGGTAAAGATGTCAGCGGTCTGATCAGCGAAAGTTACAGAATGAAGATGTATAGTGCCCCGAGAAACATATTGACGCACAATATGACAATCAATTACAATATGTTTGGTGCGTTCATGGAAGACATCATTATGAGCAATGTAAATAACACTCTGATTATCACAATGGAGAACAGTATCGGTGGAATGAGAAACACTTATATTTGTTAAGAGCCATTGAAGCTAGATAAGTTCTTGTATGGAATCAGTAAGGTCACAGTATTCATCCTCTGTGTTAGACCTAGAGACGATGGATTGCTTTTTGCTTTGTCAAGATATAAGAGAGTTCCCAAAGAAGAAACAGTAACTAGTAGTAGAATGTCTGTCAATCGGATCATCTGCTAAATCAGCATTAGAGTAGGCACGTAGCTTAAGAGAAGAATGAGAAAAAACGTGAAGTCCATGAAACATAGTCCCTTTAATGTATTGAATGATACGTAGTATAATAATATAATAAATAGACCGAGGTGTAAATAAGAACTAATTGACAAGATGCACAACATAGGTGATGTCAGGTAAAGTAACAATATAATATATCAAACTGCCAACTAACTATCGATACAATGTAGAATCACTGAGGAGTGTACCATCTAGAGGAGTGAGCTTAACATTAGTCTCAAGTATAGTGGGAGTTGTTTTGCAGTCTGTGAGTCTAGCATGAGCAAGAATGTCAGATGATAACTTGGCTTGGGAGAGATAATAGTCATCCAAATCAGATAGAATCTCCAAGCCGAGTAAATAATTGAGGCGCCCAAGATCCTTGATATCAAAGTGATGACTATTTTTGAGTACGGCAATACCTACAAGATCATTTCCAGTGATTATCATGTCATCAATATAAAGTCAAAGAAGAGTAATACCAGAGTCAGTCTTACAGATAAAAAGACTGGAATCATATGAGCTTGAAGTAAATCTAAAATCTCCAATTGTAGAACTAAATTTTAAAAATCAAGCCCTTAGAGCTTGTTTAATACCATACAGTGCTCGACAGAGTTTATAGACTTGGTAAGTTGCTGTAACAGCCAATAGGCTCCGAAAAAAAGTGACTCAAGCAATCGGGTCAAATGTTTTCTCATAGTCACTGCCATATTCTTAGGTAAAGCCCTTTGTAAATAGAAGAACTTTGTATCGTTCTATTAAACCATCAAAATGAGTTTTGATTTTGTAAACCCATTTACAGCCAACAATAGTTTTATCAGAAAAAAGATCAATCATGTCCTAGGTATGAGCTTGTGTGAGAGCCTATATTCTTCTACTATAGCTTGCTGCCAAATGGGGTTAGAACTAGCCTCGTGGTATGATTAAGGCTCATGATGTGACATGATAGTAGAGAAACACTAAAAATCACGTAACTGATTAGGAGGTTTTGTTACCCGATCAGATTGGCGAGAAGGTTGAGTGGTGGTGATGATATCTAATATAGAAGATTCAGTGGAAGGACCATCAGATGAAGCAAATTCATCAAGTAAGGCCATTTATGGGAGCTGAGATATAGATGTTATATCTGGAGTTGGGCTTGGGAGCACAGATGAGTATATTATATATGTGTTGTTTGGGCTTAGGAGCTCAGAAGAGGATATTATATATGTGTTGTCTAAGAAAAGTTCAATTAAAGAATCAGTAAAGAAGAGGAGTAGAAGATGAAGATATAAGGAATTTAGAGAGAGAAGAGAACATTGTGCATGTGTTCCCAGAAAATGATATAACGAGAAAGAGCATAGATGAGCCCGAGGCTCTAATTTGGTGCTATCATGAGGTTATAAGCACATCCAAAAACTTTGAGTGGATTATAAGCGGGAAAGATCCCATATAAGCCTTCATAAGGAGATTGATTATTAATAATAGGTATGGGAACACAGTTAATGGTGTATACAGTAGTGAGAATTGCTTCCCCCCAAAAATGCTTAGGACAATAACTTAGTATTAGGACAGAATGAACAGTGTATAAGAAATGCGTATGTTTACGTTTAGCCCGCTTATTTTGTTGGGATGTACCAGGACAAGAAGAGTGGGAGATCGTGCTATGTTGGAGAAAAAATTTTAGAATTTTTTTTTTATTGTACTCCATAGTATTATCAGCGCGAAAGGTCTTGATAAATCGGGAAAACTGGGTTTTGACCATGTTGGCAAAATCGTAGAAAAGTTGGGGTAATTCAAATCCTTTTTTCATGAGATATAGCCAGGTAAATCGTGAGTAATCATTAATGAAGATAACAAAATATTTAGATCTTCATATTTTAGTATGGGGCAAAGGTCCCCATATAACAGAGTGTATTAAGTCAAATGGAGCAGAAGTAATAGATACGCTTTTATTGAAAGGTAAAGCAGGTTGTTTGGCAAGTTGACAAGGTAAACAAGTTACATCATCATTTTTAACTGAGCCTAATTGACCTGTTAACACTAAGAAGTGTAATCATCTAACAGACACATGACCTAATCGGGAATGCTAGAGGTTAAGTGAAGGAGTTGAGGTGATTGAAGTAACAATGGATCCTACACATGACAACCAAACGAAGAAAATATGACATTAAGTCCAAGTTCACATATTTGACCAATAAAGATAAGATTAGTTGTAAGTTTTGGTATGTGGAAGGTATGAGAGAGTGAGATATTGGGGGTGGAGATTTGACCGATGTGATTGACATGTAAATGAAATGCATCAGCTATATAAATAGTAGGTGTATCGGTGACAGGATGATGGGAAGAAAATGTTGTAGAATCAGAGGTCATGTGATTGTAGCAGCCAAAATAAAAAAATAATAAAAATTAAAAAAATTAAAAAAAAATAAAAAATACCTAATAATTACTTAAGATGGCTGGCATAACAGTGGAAGGAGGAGTACCATTATTGGAGATAAGCTACTTTAAGAGGGCTTCAATATTGTTGGTAGACATCGGTGTAACTGTAGAAGCCGGATGACATAACCCCTCAGTGGTAACACTAGTTATAGTGGAAATGGGTGTTTGTGGTTAGATGAAGAACCTCTGGAAGAATTGGTTCGAGATTGCCAATTCTTAGGACAGTCACACTGGTAGGGACTTGGGCCTTTCTTATGACAAAACTTGCAGATTCTAATGGGATAGGTTAATAAAACACCAGTGTTATGACAGTAGGTACACCCCTATAAAATTAATTTCTTTCTAGGATAATGAGTAGAAAGAACTGCATCTATATCATGAGGTTGAGATGCACTCAGACAAGTTTTTTTTTCTGAAATAAGCATAGTGATAGCATCCTCTAAGGTATGCAAAGAATGCTTATGAATGAGAGAGGCTTGAACAGGTTCGAAGGTACTATGAAGAGCCATGAGAAACATAATGAGACGTTGTTGATCTCGATAGGTAGTAAACTTTGTAACATCAGAAGCACATGACCAGGTAGGTTCATAGAAAAATAGTTGATCCCAAAGAGCATGCATTTCAGAGACAAAGGTACTGATAGATTGGCCAAGCTGTTGAGTCTTGCTGTGAAGATTGGTAAAAAGTTGATATTGATGGGTGAGATCAATAGTGGTGTAGCTGTGCTTCAAAAAATTACAGATAGATTTTGCACCATGTGAACCCAATCTCTTTGCACCCCAAACTTTTGATAATATAAAACCCAAGTTGTTTACACTACTTAGCCCAATTTCTTCACAGTTCTTTAACTTAAAAGGATAATACCTAAATGCGTACGAGATGATCAAGAGCGTAGCAGTGGGAAGTAGCGCGGAATCAACGATCGCCATCAAGCAGAACGGAATGGCAGTGAGCAACGCTGGCTTGCCATGATGAAGGGTAGATGAACAATTGTCGTCGACGTATAATGAGTCATTGTTGAGCAAGAAGAATGGGATGGTAGTGACTAAAGGTGTGTGAAGGCCCAACAACGAATTCCCAATGGCTACAACAGAAATGGGTCACTGCTGATGGATGATGAGTTGCCATTAAAGAAGGACGGGATGGTAGTGACTGAAAGTGTGTGAAGGCTCGGTGAAGACTGTGAGATATTATTTTACTTTTTGCAATTATCATAGACAAGACAAGTCTAAGTCGAGTTGTAATTCAAATTACTTATTGTGTAAGTTATCGAGTTCAATATGGATTACAGAATTGGGAAGTTTTTCAAACTTACCAAGCCTGAAATTTTTTGAAGAAAAAGGTAATAACAACACTTTAGGAATGATTTTAAACAAGGTTGGACACATTCTACACTTTTCATTTTGTTGAAAACAAGGTTGGATGTTTTAGAAGAAGATTTCACATTTTGTCCATTTTGAACGGGTTCAAGAATAATCGAATAAGTTCAACTTCAACAGAGTGGAGATTTTACATACTGTCCATCTTAAACCAGTTCAAGATTTATTGAACACGTTCAAGTAGTCTTGTTCACAGTACAACTTTAGTTTCCTTATTCTGAATTGTTTTTTTTTTTTTTTTTTTTTTGTTTTTGGGAACAGTACCCCGTGGGTACTATTCATCTGAACAGTAATAAGTATATATATATATATATATATATTTTCTTACCCTGGGAATAGTACCCACGGGTACTGTTCATGCGAACAATAGAAATAGAATTTTTTTTTATTTGCCCTGGAACAGTACCTGTGGGTACTATTCCCGCAGGGAACAGTTCACATGAACAGTACAACATTTTTTTTTTTTTCCCCTGCCCTAGAACAGCACTGTTCACATGAACAATACAACAATATTTTTTTATTTTTATTTTTTTATATGGGTATTGTTCGCATGAACAATACAAAAAATATATTTTTAATTTTTTTTCCCTCTGTTTCTTGCCCTGGAACAGTACCTGCTTGTACTATTCACATGAACAGTACAATAAATTTTTTTTTTTTGTTCCTTACCCTGGAACAGTACCCGCGGGTACTATTCTTGGGACCCCTAGGTACTATTTTTGGTACCCTTGGGTACTCTGTCTATGGCTACTATTTTTGATACCCTTGGGTACTCTTCCTCTGGTTACTCTTCCCTTTGGTAAGGGATTAAATTGTGCGAGCTTTACTCAGGTCGTCACACCTTTAATAAGGGAATTAAATTTTATGAGCTTTACTCAGCTAGTCCCCTTTAATAAGGAATTTTTATTGACTATCCCTTTATAGTACGGGGATATTGATTATGGGATTCATTCTGCCCGGGTCCTTGTAGTGCCGGACACTTATTTACTATCCCTTATAGTACGGAGATATTGATTACGGGATTCTTTTTAATATAGGACACTCATTATCATCCCTTATATCCCTTTAGTGAGGGAATTAGATTTTTGTCAAGTGTTAGGAATGCCAAGTCCTACAGAGTTAAGCATGTTTGATGATTACTTTCTTGCCCCTTTTAATGAGGGAAGTGGATTTGCTCAAGCGTTAGGAGCTCTCCCTTTAATAATGGAATAGTTAACCCGTCGTCTCTTTACCGAGGGAAGAAGATGAAGTTGACCGTTCATTCTTTTATGGGGAAAGAGGTGCAGCCTGAAGGAGGATAACTCCTTTAATACGAGAGGTAGTCGTCTCGTTTTTCTAGTAAGTTGAAGAAGCTTAATTATCTCACCCTTCTGTGTAGAAGGAGAAGTCGGCTTCTTGTCCCTTTAATGAGGGAAGAATGCGTTGTTGGCCTCTTGTCCTAGACGACTAGTGCCCCTGAGAGGTTGCTAAAGGAGACAGACTAGAAACCCGACTAGCTCGATGTACCAAGGTTAGTTTATCAATCTTCTAGACCTTATCATCATATGGAGATCAACGATTGATGTCGTGTAATTCACTATTCTACCCCAGATGGTGGGATCTTGGGTGATGACCCATTCTATAGACATTTATACAGCAGACGGGGTACCGGTGCTACAACAATTTATAGTTGTCTAAAAATATTAAATTGTGTTAGAAATTATTACTGAAAATTAACCTGTCAAGGATTATCAATCCAAAGTTCTGCATAATCTGAAGTCGATAGGCAATTCCTGTAAGGGAAGAGAGATGACGACTGTCGTCTGGTAGGTGGAGGCTTAGTGATCAGTGACTGGCTTGATGCCTGGTGGATAGGGGTGTGGTACCCAATGGCTGACAGATGACGGTCTAACGTATCAGATGACAGTTTGGTGGCCAGTACCTCGTTGGGTCCAATGATCGCTCTTAACTTAAGAACCTTCTTGGGAATACAGACATCATTGGATATGAGATCTTAAGGGACATTAGACCTCCTTGGACCTAAAGGCCTCTATAAATTCTTGGGTGTAGAAGGCCACCCTGATTGTACGAACGAATGGAGTATTGAAACTCCGTTGCTAGAGACATCCTCAGTAGTTTTGGCTTTACCAGTTGGTAGAGACCCCTCTATTGATAGTGATCTTCTTGATGGGTGGGGACCTACCCATTTATGTAGGTGCAGAAGGACCAAGCCTTGGTCTTCAACGATCAGGCCTTGGCAATTGGCTGTTGCCCGATATGAGATAGAGTCTAGTCTTAGACGACCAAACCTCAGTAGTAAGGGGATCAAACATCGCTAGATGGAAATCACCACATGGGATTGCTTGGGTCGACGTGCCAAATTTTGATTATTGTCATCGTACCCTGGGTGGCATCACACAACCCACCATTTTGCCCCCAGTATGATAGACGAGTAATCTGGATGTACTGTCCCGTCCTTATATAAGAACATGGAAACCCATTGTCAATTGATGACTTTGGGATGGTTTCCATGATCGGAAACTTTCGTCTTGCCGTCCTTTTCAAGTCATGCCAGGATTATTATTTCTTTAGAGAACTAATTGTTCCCATTGACGGCGCCAGCTATTAATGCGAAAATCCTCGCGACTCGGAACGACAGTGTTTACCTGCAAAACAAAAAGACGTCATCTCGAATGGGACCGGTGGGGTGCCAGCCAAGGACCCTTCGACGATCAAGTTAGTATTTGTAATCATATCACATAATAATTATGTATATCTTGTTTAGGAGTTTTTTCTCATCCCTTTATTGCCCAGTTGGATTCCCTTCTTATAGTCATTCTCCCTCGGTTTATTTACAGGATCAGAGGAAATCTGCCTGTGTGAGATCAGAAGAGATCTGTTCGTTGCCGTATTTGTCGGGATATGATTTAACCCTTTTGACTTCCTTATGCCTGGATTATCCTTACCCTGTTGAACCACATCGTCTTTCATTATCCTGGATAAGAAATATACTCATTCTTATCCAGTGAAATCTTTACTATAGACATTTATGCAGCGAATGGGGTGCCTATTGCTACAAGAATTACAGTTGTCTAAAAATATTAAATTGTGTTACAAATGATTACTGAAAATTAACCTGTCATGGATTATCAATCCAAAGTTCTGCATAATCTGAAGTTGATAGGTAATGGGAATCTTAAGGAGCGGCATAATCATCCTCCCCAAAATGACTACGAAGTGGAACAAAGCCAGGTGGGAAACCGACATAGAGAGGTGGTTCACCCATCTCTTCCACGGAGCTCCCGACCCCATGAAGGCACAACCTTCTGTGTTAAGGAAAAGACAAAGAAAGTTACCTATTTTGACCTGCAGATCAAGGATCTCAAAGAAAAAATGGAAGAAGTAATACAAGCTATGAAAGGGAAAGGTCCTGTCGCCGCGATAGATGACCTAGTGTAGAGGACTAACTTGCCGTTCCGCCCTGCCATTATGAAATGTCCACTGCCTAGTAAGTTCAGGATGCCCTCGTTCGAAAGCTTCGATGGGACAAAAGATCCTCTCGATCACTTGGAGACCTTTCAAGCTCTTATGTATTTACACACCGTGCCAGATGAAATTATGTGCCGAGCATTTCCCACTACATTTAAAGGATCGGCAAGAGTTTGGTTTAACAAGATGAAGCCAGGAACCATCAACACTTTTAAAGAACTGAGTATGCAATTTATGAACCATTTCTTTATAGGTCAGAGGTATAGGAGGCTCGCCCACCTACCTACTTACCGTGAAGCAACAGGAGGGAGAGTCGGTCTGGGAATACATCACCTGATTCAACATAGATATGTTACAGGTAGAAGAGGTGGACGACAATGTAGCTTTGACTGCTTTCATAGGAGGACTCCAAACCTCTAGATTCTTGTTCACCTTATCTAAAGAAACCCCCACCAGCATGGCGGAGTTGTTGGTCAGGGCACAGAGACACATAAACGCTGAAGACACCATGAGTGCACGAAAGGGAAAGGAAGGCAAGGACAAGAAAAGGTTAGCCCCTCTTGCCAGGGAAGAAAATGATACCAAATACAAGAGATCGTTCTTCAGCTAGAGCGATAGCACATATTGTGAGGAGGACTCAGATGAGTATACCGATTAACAATTATCTCATAGTTGGAATTAGCCTTATCAAGTCATTCAGAATAAAGACTGGGGGCATCTTAGGGACAAGAAATCGACTACTCCTTTTACACAGAAGGGTGAGATAATTAAGGCTTCCTTCATTTACTTGAGAGATGAAACGACTACCTCCCATATTATAAAGGATGATAATGAGTGTCCTGAATTAAAAGGATCCGGACTGAATGAATCCCATAATTAATATCCATGTGCTATAAGGGATACCAAATAAATGTCCTGTATTAAAAGGACTCGGGCTGAATGAATCCCGTAATCAATATCCTCGTACTATAAAGGATATTAAATGAGTGTCCTGAATTAAAAGGACCCATGCTGAATGAATTCCATAAGCAATATCCCCGTACTATAAGGGATACCAAATAAATGTCCTGCATTAAAAGGATTCGGGTTGAATGAATCCCGTAATCAATATCCCCTTACTATAAAGGATAGTTAATAAAAATTCCTTATTAAATGGACGAGCTAAGTAAAGCTTATAAAATTAATTTCCTTATTAAAAAGGTGACGACCTAAGTGAAGTTCGTAAAATCAATTCCCTTATCAAAGGAAGATTACCCAAGGGTACCAAAAATAATACCCAGGGGCAGAGTACCCAATGGTACTAAAAATAGTACCCAGGGGCAAAGTACCCAAAGGTACCAAAAATAGTACCCAGGGGAATAGTACCCAAGGGTATTGTTCCCAGGACAAAAAAAAAAAAAAAAAAAAAAAAAATTATTATTATTATTATTATTATTATTATTATTATTGCATTCCCAAAGCTAGACGAGCAAGCTTGGGAATGCGGGCAACTGATAGGGAAAAATAAAGCTACCCTATCTAGACCTAACGATAGAAGTAACTAACCGATGACTAGTCGTCAGACTGATAAACCAACCCCACCATAGATAATCATCTTCCCCAAAATGAGACCGAATTGGAACAAAGCTGTTTATTTTTGCCTATCTGTACAAGCAGACTCCATTGAACCACGTTGTCTGAACATTGCATTTAAGAAACTCAAATCCGATGTTGTTGTTAATGCGAAAATCCTCGCAACTCAAAACGACAGCATTTACTTGCAAAACAAAGGAACGTCATCTTGAATGGCACCGGTGGGGTGCCAGCCAAGGACCCTCCGACAATCAAGTTAGTACTTGTAACCGTATCCCATAATAATTATGTATATCCTATTTAGGAGTTTTTTCTCGTAGTTTTATTGCCCGGTAGGATTCCTTTCTTATAGTCGCTCTCCCTCGATTTATTTGTGGGATCAGAGAAAATCCGCATGTGCGAGATCAGAAGAGATCTATTCGTTGCCATATTTGTCAAGATATGATTTAAACCTTTTGACTTCTTTGTGCCAGGATTATCCTTACATATTTAAACCTGTTGAACCACGTCGTCTTTCATTATCCAGGATAAGAAATATCATCATTCTTATCCAGTGAAATGTTTATCTTTGATAACAAAATATTATCGCTCGAAAGTAGAAGAGGTCGAGTCAACATTTATTTGCCTTTTATCGTTAGGTCAAGGTAGGTTTATTTTTCCTTATCAGTTGCCCCCCATTCCCAAGCTTGCTCGTGTAGCTTTGGGAATGTAATAATAATAATTTTTTTATTTTTCCTTGCCCTGGGACAGTAGAAATAGAAATTTTTTTTTTTTTGCCCTAGAACAGTACCTGCGGGTACTGTTCACATGAACAGTATAATAGTTTTATTATTATTATTATTATTGTTGTTGTTATTTACCATGGAACAGTATCCGCGGGTACTATTCTTGGGACCCCCGGGTACTATTTTTGGTACCCTTGGGTACTCTGCCCCTGGGTACTATTTTTAGAACCCCTGGGTACTCTTCCCTTTGGTAAAGGAATAAATTGAACGAGCTTCACTCAGGTCGTCACTCCTTTAATAAGGGAATTAAATTTTACGAACTTTATTCAGCTGGTCCCCTTTAATAAGGAATTTTTATTGACTATCACATATAGTACGGGGATATTGATTATGGGATTCATTCAACCCGGGTCCTTATAGTACAGGATACTTATTTACTATCCCCTATAGTACGGGAATATTGATTATGGGATTCATTTAGCCTGGATCTTTTTAATAGGACACTCATTATCATCCCTTATATCCCTTTAGTAAGGGAATTAGATTTTTGTCAAGCGTCGGGAACGCCAAGTCTTACTGAGCTAAGTATGCTTGATGATTAATTTCTTGCCCCTCTTAATAAGGGATGTGGATTTGCTCGAGCGTTGTGAGCTCTCCCTATAATAAGGGAGTAGTTAACCTATCGTCTCTTTACCGAGGGAAGAAGATGAAGTTGACCCTTCGTCTCGTCTTTCTAGTAAGTAAAAGAAGATTTAATTATCTCACCATTTTGTATAGAAGAAGTAGTCGACTTCTTGTCTCTTTAATGAGGGAATAATATGTTGTTGACCTCTCGTCTTGGAAGAATAGTGCCCCCGAGGGGTCGCTAAAGGAAAGAGACTAGAAACCCGACTAGCTCGATGTACCAAGGTTAGAATGTCAATCTTCTAGACCATGTCATTATATGCAGATCAACGATTGATATCATGTGATCCACTATTTTGCTCTCGATGGTGGGATCTTGGATGATGACCCATTCTATAAATGTTTATACAGCGGACGGGATGCTAGGTGCTGCAACAATTTACAGTTGTCTAAAAATATTAAATTGTGTTAGAAATGATTATTGAAAATTAACCTGTCATGGATTATCAATCCAAAGTTCTGCATAATCTGAAGTTGGTAGGCAATTCCTGTAAGGGAAGAGAGGTGACAACTATCGTCTAGTAGGTGGAGGCCTAGTGTCCTGCGACTGGCTCGATGCTTAGTGGATAAGGGCGTGGTACCCAACGGATGACGGATGATAGTCTGGTGGCCAGTACCAGATGATAGTCTGTTGGCCAGTACCTCGTTGGGTCCAATGATCGCCCTTAACTTATGAACCTCTTTGGAAATACAAATATCCTTGGACATGGGATCTTAAGAGACATTGGACCTCCTCCGACCTGAAGGCCTCGATACATTCTTGGGTATAGAAGGCTACCCTGATTGCACGAACGAACGGAGTAATGAGACTCTGTTGCTAGAGACATCCTCAGTAGTGGAGGCTTTACTAGTAGGTAGAGACCCCTCTGTTGATAGTGATCTTCTTGATTGGTGGAGGCTTACCCATTTATGTAGGTACGAAAGGACCAGGCCTTAGTCTTCAACGATCAGGCCTTGGTAATTGGTCGCTGCCCGATATGAGATAGAGTCTGGTTTTAGATGACCAAACCTCAGTAGTGAGGGGATCAAACATCGCTAGATGGAAATCACCATATGGGACTACCTGGGTCGACGTGCCAAATTTTGATTATTGTCATCGTACCCTGGGTGACATCACACAACCCACCGTTTTGCCCCTAGTATGATGGACGGGTAATCAGGATGTAGTGTCCCGTCCTAATATAAGAACATGGAAACCTGTTGTCAACTAATGACTTTGGGATAGTTTCCGTGATCGAAAACTTTAGTCTTGCCATCCGAGCCAAGTCACGCCAGGATTATTATTTCTTTAGAGAACTAATCATTCCCATAGACAACGCCAGTTGTTGATGCGAAAATCCTTGCGACTCAGAATGACAACGTTTACCTATAAAACAAAGGGACATCATCTAGAATGGCACCGGTGGGGTGCCAGCCAAGGACCCTCCGAGGATCAAGTTAGTACTTCTAATCGTATCCCAAAATAATTATGTATATCATGTTTAGGAGTTTTTTCTCGTACCATTATTGCTCGGTAGGATTCCCTTCTTATAGTCGTTCTCCCTCGATTTATTTGCAAGATCAGAGAAAATTCGCCTGTTCGAGATCATAGGAGAATCTATTCGTTGCCAAATTTATCGGGATATGATTTAACCTTTTTGACTTCCTTGTGGCAGGATTATCCTTACCCTATTGAACCACGTCGTCTTTCATTATCCTAGATAAGAAATATTGTAATGACCCGGATTTTCACGGGAAATTTTTTTCGTTGTTTTTTTCCTTCTGAGTGGGGTTCCTCATTGATTAGTGTCATCTTGAGTACTCTGGAGTGACTTTCGAGACTCTTTTCGGTGGATTGACAACTTCCTTTGAGGACCGAGTCGTTTCCACATTTTTTGTTTTTCGACACTATG
>JAOTQH010233666.1:0-13466 GCA_025631255.1 Cornus kousa
CAGAACCGAAGCGAAGAAAAGAGTGGTTGATTGAAAGAAAGCTCGACCAGGTCGAATTGTTTAACCACAGCTGCCTGACAAAAATAAAAACACCAAAAACAAAATGCATGACAAACAAATCTTAAATGCAATTACTTTATTACAAAAAGTAATAATAATAAAAAAAAAAAAAATACTTCTTTAAATCCTATCTTTCAATTATTGACAACTTCTCATGTACTTCTTTGAGTATCACGTGTTCTGCTAAGCAGTTATATCATTTGATTGTCCATGACTCTATATTTGATCGTCACGTGTTCAATTTCTTAGTAGTTATCCTTAAGTTATAATTGTCATTCTAGAGATTTATCACTTGTACGACTTCTTAAAACATTTCCATTGTTGATGCCAAAAATCTGAAGGCGATTCTTGCAAGACAAGAGAAGTGATGATCGGCGTGGTGCCGGCCCAGTGCACTCCGATAGTTAGTACTTGACGTGACGATTTCAAATATCCGATCAGGATTCAATATAAAATTTATGGCTTACCTTTTTAGGTTGACCCATCATCTGTTTTATAGAAACATTAATGGTGGTAATTGTTGAAACGAGATTCTTCCCTATCCAAAATGATATTGTTTCCTTCTTATAGGAATGGTAACTGTTGATATTTTTTATGATTTCATAGAGATAAAGGGGAAAGATAAATCCCTTACCCTCATCTTATGCCTCATTTGACTTTTGAGTTCATAAGTGGTTTGTGCAGAATCTATCCTCAACATCCATTGGCCGACTTCCATGAGCACGGGGTCCATAATTGTAGTATATACAGACTTTTTGTTAGTGTCTATTCATTAAAATCAATGGATTTTTGTATCATTATACTCATTTCTTATACACAAGTCGAGTAAGTGATGTGCCCCCCATTGTAACTGTGTGTGATTGAGTTGAAGGACACCGCATTACCTTTAAGGAGTGTTACGAAGTTCAAAGTATCTTATCAACACCAAAGGTAAGCGGTCCGAACATATCCGCATACTTCTCAGAAAAGGCCTCAATGGAGATTGTGTGCAAGTGAATTGCTTTATTAAAAATAAATAAATAATAAATAAACATAATAATAATAATTGTTTTTTTCTTTTCCCCTGAAAAGTGATAGTGACTGCTCACCCTCTCCTATGTGGAATCCGGATCCTAGGTACAAAATTCTGGTTTGTACTTTATACATGGAGAATGCAACAAGCACGAACCTGAAAGGAATGCATGGTGTTTAGGTAAGTGTTGAACACATGGGCCATACGGGTCGGGTTATATGCATGACATTACATTCTTAATTTAATTGAATCATATGTATCCAAGAGGATTCGGGTTAGGAGGTGTCTTGTACTATTCAAATATAAAGATTCGGGTTAGGAGGTGTCTTATACTATTCAAATATAAAGATTCGGGTTAGGAGGTGTCTTATACTATTCAAATATAAAGATAGTTCTAATAATCATGTGTACTAAATTGTTGTCACTTGTCAACAAAGAATGATCTTGCCCTCCCTTAAAGTACAAGTATTTTGTTCTTCAAAAGTAAGTATAGTTTTCAATGCACAACCTGCTTTGTTCCAAATAAAAATGTAATTTGGTGGTTCCCCTCCTCCGAGTTCTGACCGGTGCACCAAAACTACATCCTTGAGCGTATAGGACCCCTTCAAACAAGAAATAGGCATACAGGACCCCTTCAAATAAGAAATAAGTACCCGTGCACCAAAACTACGTCTTTCGATATACATGACCCCTTCAAACAAGAAATAGATATGCGACAAGCACACCCAATACCTTCTCTCAAACAAGAAATAGATATGCGACATGCACACCCAATACCTTCTCTCAAACAAGAGAGGATCTACTTCCTAAATAATAAATGATCTACTCCCTAAGGATTCACACTGGACTCCGTATCCATTGGTGCACAAGACCTCTTCAAGCAAGTTGTTCCTTAAACACTAGAATTTTCATCATTAGGGTTAGAAGTTGTTCCTTAAACACTAGAATTTTCATCATTAGGGTTAAAAGGTTGAGATCATCTATTGAAGGGTATATTAATAGACTTTGGCTTTGCTATTTTATATTGTACCTTGCTTGAGGAGGCTGCCAACTTCATATTTTATGTTCTCTACTTTTGCAATTATTTCAAAATACTAATCTATGGAAACAACCATTCTTTTATATTTTTTCGTGGTTGAAAATATGAGAATCCATCTTTTCATCTTTTGAAATTCACTTTATAAAGCTAGAAAGTACCTACAGCCTTTGATGATATCTTTTCAAGTTATTGGATTGGTGAATGACTGAAAAAATATTGTGGTGATGAATCTGAAGATACATCATTCTGATTTCTGAATAATGTAAAGTAGGTGAAGAAGAAATTGTTAGCGTACTTCATGGCACAACTCGAAAACATTGTAAAGGGTAACCTACTGCACATGGCACACCAACCTTGGCCAAAAAAAAAAAAAAAACAACCTATATCTGTATTTCTGATAATGGACCATAAATGTAAAATTGTGGTGATTTATATATTTAAACCAAGAAACTATGAAAGAAAAAAAAAAACATTTAGAATCTACAGCAAAGAAGGCCCTGCCTCCATCCTCCATGCTTTCGATGACGTCTTGGATCGGCTTTTGCCATTCTTACCGGACTGAAATTCCACTCAGACTGTAATCTGTAAATCCAAAACACCAAAAACAAGTTATGGAACTATTAGGCTATATATATATATATATATATATATATATATATAATAGGGACACCTAAAAGAACAATGGCAACAAGTTTGCTAGATATTTACACGGGGAAGGCAAAGGATCGGGTGCTTGTTGCGCTGCTATCTGATCGAACAGAGATGCTACCCGAATATGGTATATGCCCCGAGGAATTTATTCGATTTGATACAGGACCTGCTGCAGAGAAACTTGATTCTCCATTACAATGTCGAACTTGGCTTACAACTGAGAGACTACCAGTAAGTTCATCCACATGTTTAGGCACATTTTGTGACTCCGGCTGGTGTTCACAGCCAACATTTTCTTTCTTGACCTTGCTTCTAGCCTCAACTTTAGAAGAGTCGAAATCAAATGTGATGGTTCTTTTCTCCACCTTGCTATTGTAAGGTAAGTCTTTTGCAGGGCCACTCTTCTTTGGTTCTTCAGGTGCAGATACCACAGCAGGGCTTTCCGAGATTCCTTCCAGAAATGGAATCTGCAATTCAAACAATTAAAATATATTTATATCAAATTCCATACACCCACACCATTTAATTTTTTGGCAATATCAGGCTGAACATTTCGGTGCCAACTTACAGCAAGATGACTAAACCATATGGCCTCTAGAAGTATGGAACATAGGGCAATTTTTGGTTTCTCGTATTTGCAAACCAGCAAGATACTAGCTAGTCCATTAATCATTATCTTAAGGACAATAGTACGATTTTTCAGATACTTCTCTTCAAAAAGATCAATCCGCTGGCTGGTTTAAAATATTGCAGCTAATGAACTCTGTCAAAGTCCTGGTTTTGGATTCTACAGCTTTTATTCTGACATGGAATAAATTGCCTAAAGTTAAAAGGAACTTATGTCACCACCATCCTAATTTAAACATGGTTGACAAGCAGTCTTAGAGAATATCATCGCGTATACATGGATCGGAGCAAGTAATAGTATGTACAAACCTGAGCAGATGGTCGTTTGACTTCATTGCCGCCACAATGTGAAGACTCGAGTAGAGATTTAAGGGATGTCTGCCTGTTGAACTCTTGCACCAAAAGCATGCTATTGCCTACACACTTCTCTCTGACATCATCCACTATATTGTCAATAGCTTCATCTGTCTGTATCAAATCCTTGAAGCCATATTCTTCAGCAGCATCCTTGTCAGAATGATTTTCTGATGAAGATTGTAACCCATCTGGAATGAACAATTCAATATCTACCTTTTCTTTGGTCCCACATTCATTAGTAGCATCTTTCTTGCAATCTTCTTCACATGATTTCCACCTATCTGAAATGAGAAACTCAATATCTACCCCTTGTTTGGTAATACCGAACTTTTTCTCTCCATCTGAAGGTATGAAGATGCAGCCACTCTTACGCTCGTCTTTGCTGCCTTCATCTAAAATTTTGTCCTGCGAAGTAAGTTCAATACCTACTTTTTCTTCGGTCACACACTCATTAGTAGCACCCTTGTTGCAATCTTTTTCTGATGATTCCAAACGGTCTGGGATGAACATCTCAGTATCTACTCCTCGTTTGGTACTATTATCTTTTATATTTCTATCAGAAGGTAGGAAGATGTAATCACTGTTACACTCATCTTTACCGCTCTTGATCAAAATTTTGTCCTGTGAAAGCACTCCCTCATCAATGCAAATGTCCTTCACAACATGATAAAAACTCTCTTTGTAACACACCATCAATTCTGGCAATTCACATTCCATAACATTTTTATCGGTATAAAAGTCCGCATCCTTGTCAAATGATTCTAATTTGCTAGAAGGAATGGAAGACGGTGTGACAGAATTTTTGGCCTCAATTTCATCACCTTCAGTAAAATTGTCCACCACCATAGAACATTCAAGTTTGGGAGTGTTACAAAATCTCTCTCTATCATTAGTCTTAGATGCTGATGGAACTGAACCGCTCTCACTGTCCTTCAGATCACACAAGATTCCAATCCGATTTTCCTTAACAATTGCCTCTTCTCCAGCTGTGTCAAAAGCACTGTTGTTGTACTCAAATGATTTAGAATCATTCTTAAAGACTGGAGTTGAATTACAAAACAATGGTTCACTATCTGCTGGTACATTTACATCTTGATTTTGAAACTCTGAACAAAAAAAAAGAAAAAAAAAAAAAAGAGTTACAAATTCTGTACTATCTTGAAATGAAAACAAAAAAAATAAAACATAAAATCAAAAAAATAAAAATAAAAAAATCAAGAAAGTATGACTAAATTAACAATTTATAAGACATGGCAGTAACTGAAGACAAGAAATACAAACAATAAAGATACAATGGCACTTGATCCATCTAAATGATGAGGTTTGTATGATTATCAGAAAGTGAGTGCGAAGCACATAGAATATATTACAACTACTCAAGATTAGCAGTACTTTACCCAAACCTTAGAGTGCATATATATATTTAAGTGGCAATGGAAATGACATGTCATATGAGACGGGCACTTATTTAGAAGGATTATAAAGAATGTCAGAAACAGCAGCACTCAAAATAAATGAAACAATTACAGGGTGACAGGACAATTTGGAATGTGGCTGACACTCTGGGGGGTGTGTTTACAGGGTCTGGTGGGAATGTTCACATGCTGATAACAGCGTCTTTGATGGTTGTTAACTTGTTATTTTGCTGGCTTTTCCTTTCATTTATTGCTGTAAGCTAGCTTTTGGAAATGGGATTTTTCAATTCCTTTGTGTATCTAGAGAGGAATGCCACTCTGTTTTGTTAATAATAGAAGCTCAGGAAATATATATATAATAAATGAAAAGATAGTGACGCTACCACGCTTCATGGTTTGAATGGGTCGGGATAGGTAGAAGAATTTTTAGCAGCTGCAAAGCAAACATTCACTACCCTGGCAGTCGGCAGATCTGACCCACTGGGACCTTGCCAATCAAAATGAATGACACAGTAAAGCAAGATGCAATTCCAAATTCAACCTGCAAATGTTTAATAAACAGGAAATAACAAACGAGTATATGAGTCCCAAGTTGTTAAAGTGAATTAACCAATTTCAGCTCGTGAAACAAGCAAAACACATACATCAAAACATTGAAACATATTAGGTAACAGCAGTAGTTTCTGACAAATGGATAATTCGGTCACAATTTTGACATTCCTATAGGAATAGCATCTTTCAGTAAACAAGGATGAAATGCATCACTATTGAAGACCAAGTTTGTAAACAAGAGATTCATACAACAATTGAGAGAAAAAGAGCAAAGAATCATCCGACTGGCCAAAAAAATCACCAAGAAGATCTGCTCAACAATCTTAATGTCATACTAGGAGAGGAACACTAGGCTCATTGTGGAGAAAATGCCTATGATTCAAAGCCACTAGAACTAATTAACTACACAGAGCAAGTGCAAATTAAGAAAGAAATGGTAGCTGAAGCCAATTTTAGTTGAATAACCGTGAAACTCAAACAAATAAAGAAAGACAATTGCTGCTCCCTTGGATCACTATATTAAATATTAAAACAAAATGGAACTAAATAAATTATCAAACAACGATAATTTAGACTAGTGAAACAATGCTTAACAAAAAATGATGCAGCAAGGAGAATAAATTGCAGATGAACAAGAAAAGTTTGGATCAATCCATTTTTAAACAAAATAAGATCTACTTGTAATATTCACTGTATTTTGTGCTGCTTGTTTTCAAAGCAATGAGAATAAATTGCAGATGAGCAAGAAAAGTTAGGATCAATCCAGTTTCAAACAGAATAATATCCACTTGTAATGTCCACTGTATTTTGTGATCCTTTTTTTAAAACCTTCATTTCGTTCTAGCTAATCTTATAAGCAAGTTAGCAGAGCCCAAGTTTCAGACTGTCTGATTGTCCCTGAAAATGAGATAAAATTGAAACGATACAAATACAGAGAAGATTAGCATGGGCCCTACGCGATGATCACGGCCACAAACAAAACAAAAACAAGCAAACGTGTGAGCGAAAGGGACTAATAAGTTCTGGAAACTAGACTAAATACATCAGTATATATACAGATTAACCCATTGGCCTTGCAAGGTTTTGGGATTTAACCAGATGGAATCCTTTATTTTATGCACAGAAAAAGAAAAACAACAGAGAAAGTCAAACTTTACTTTTCAAAAAGTCCAAAAACCATTAACAGTAACAATATAACACAACTTTTAAAACAAACCCATTAGTGGCGCCTTTTGAAACAATTCCATCATATTTTTTTTGTCTGTTACTTCCCACCACATCTAACCCATTTGTCTCTAGGCTCTAGGGTTTACCCAAACAGGTCTCTACACAATCTCATATAATACAAAGTAAAATTGATAAAGATCAAAATGATCAAACCAGAAAGCTCTCAATCATATCCCAAACACCTCACATTATCACAATCCTGAAAAAGAATATTTAGTACAAGAGGGACCATTGGAAAAATAAAAAAATAAATAAAAGAGAGAGGAGAACTAATTTTATACAAAAATAAAATTACAATACCTATTTGATCCATAAACAAAAATAACTGCTTTCTCCTCATTGCTTCAGAGCATCCAAGGGCATATAATTTCACTGCAAAATTAATTAAGCAAATAATTATCAAATTCAATATAAAAATTTGTGGACAACTTGGAAGAAAACAAACAACAAATAAAAAAGAAGGAAAATAACCCGTCTTTGATCCAAAAACAGAGTAGATCTATGGAAATGTGAAAAGAAGATCAAATGAGAGAGAAAAAGTCATATATATGTGCATAATAAAGCCTAACTCGTTGCACAGTAACGAAGAAATAGAGAATTGATGAATCTAACTAAACTAATGCTCAAAGAGCGACAATGTAAAAATATTACCGTTCTAGAGAGAAGACTGAAATTAATGGAGTACGGAAAGCATATAAGGGTCCCCTATATATATATAGATACACACACGTATACCTCTCTGTAAGAGACTAATAAATGGCCACTTTAAACCACTAAACAATCGCCTTCAGAAAAATTAAAGTTTGACAGATATCATCACCATCTCTCACCTGTAAACTTTCCGTTTCCGCCACCGTATACGACTGTAACCTCCTTCTCCGGGACGCAATCTCCGCCTTATTCAGTGGCAATGTCGTCGTTCGGTCTAGATCTAACTCGTCGATTATGCGAATTCAAGGCGACGTTGGTCCAAAGCAATGCACTCTCGTGTTTGTTCATCAGTCATATATGTATGTATGTATATGTCTCAGTTGACAACTGCCGGAAAGTATGACGTTGCGACCGGAAAATCTGTGTTTTTCCGATTGATGATCCGCCGGAAAGCAACTTCGCTGCCAAACACCTCCTCTTCCTCCTCCGAAAAACCAGATATTTTTGGATCTAGATTGAACTTGTCGACTCGAGCGAATTGAAAGTAATCTGAAACAGAACCCTAAACTTCACCCACATATATATATAACTATGGCAAGCTGAGAAATGCCGGAGACTCTGACATTGTGGCCGTAGAATATTGTGGTATTGTGATGATTGGAGCGAAACAAAAATTATTTAAAAAAGGCCAAATGAAAGTCAAAGTAAGTTTGTCGTGAGAGGAGGTTTGTGGCTTGTTTGGGTGATGGGAAAACTGACGAGAAAAGGATAGAAAAAGACGAAGAATCATAGTCAGGTGAGGTTCATGGGGATTGAGTTAGTAGTACACCTCATCAGTCATGACAAATGGGTTGTGGAGCTGCTCTAATTTTAGTATTTATTTTTCGGGATTTTTTAAAAAAAATTTATTCATACGAAAATCATTTATTTATGGGACCCAAATTTACCTGTCCTCCCCGCTTTTTACCCTTTTTATTTTTTCCTAATTTTTCATTTCATAATACTCCGTAAGTGATATTGCAACATATTTTACTTACCAAAATATTACTTACATACATAATTTTTGTTTTTATTTTTTTTAGAGCAAGTTGATCGGCAGAGCACCATTCAAATCAGAAATTCGATTTGAAAGTAAGACCAACTTATTTTTTGGATCCTGTCAAAGCTGCTATATCTGGGTATAATTTTGATTTTCCTGAATATATATACATACATTTTTATTTTTTATTTTTGATATGGCAAGTTTTGCAACACATTTTACTTACCAAAATATTACTTATATACAATTTTTTTCCTTTCCTCAATATATACACATATTCATATCAATTACATTTTTGTAAAATTTTAGGTCAGTTTTGACATAAAGATCCGGTTTGAATTTTATTTTCCTCAATAGATATATACATACATTTTTGTTTTTATTTTTGGCATAACATAGGAAAAAAAATTTATTTATTTTACATTCTATGTTTGGAAATGGAGTAAGTGTTAGCCCAACTTTTTAAAAAGGATTCTCAATTAATTCATGTCCTTCCTTTTAAATTTCCACAACTGGCTTTTTGAAATTTAAAATATGCTACATCATTAATTCTCAAACGTTAACATAATTCAAGAAAGTTTAAATATATATATATATATATATATATTTTAAAAAACACTTAACTTTCTTTCAGAACATGCTAAGAAGAAGAGAATTATTTTAAGAGAGATGAAGAATTTTGGTAAAAAAATCTCTGTCGTATTTTAATGATTTTCAAATTTATTTTATGGTATCTCAAAATCTATGTTTGACTCTTGCATTTCCTTGCGAATTTGAAATATTTTTCAATGTAATTAATAATTACTGTTCTTGCTTTTTTTAGATTCAAAATTTTAAATTATAAACATCTCTTAATTATTGTGTTTTCTATTTTTTTGTTAATATCTTATAAGTTGACTTTGTGGGACAATTTTTAATTATAGCCATATATATTATTATATTCTACATTAAATATGTATGATATGAATTTTCTTGGCATACGAAAAAATTATGCTAAAAAATATATACATAAAAGTTGAATTTCAGTGTACATAAATAAGACCACCATTTAAATATATATATATATATATATATATATATATATATATATATATCTATGAAGCAGTTAAATTTCACTCACCAATATTTATGATCAATTGGTACAACTGCACACAAGTTGAAGAAGTAATTGTCCAACCTGCCCAAGTAATTATAAAAATTAAAGTTATTTCTTCTGCAAAATTATTACCACCTACCACCAGACACAAACGGAGGCTTTCTAGTGGGGTCCATCCACCGTATTCACGTGCTCATTGCACCACACGTGTCCACTAAATGCATGTTCTCAGCTATCGTGTGCGTTGAAATGAAAATTTTTCTATATTGATTTTTTACTTTAAACAGTGACGTTTCATTATTCAATTGCCCAACAACAAGACTGTACAGACTCCATTATTTTCTATTAATGAGGATTAGTAACAATGTACTCGAGGATACGGAGTGGTTGGCTTGTTAGATTTGTTGTTTTGTAAATTCAAGATTTAAGTTTTGATTTCTCGAGTGTTCTTTGTGGTTAATTTTTACTGTTTCAATAGTGATTTACTTGTTTTGGGTGGAGGGGCACCCTTCTAAGTTCTTAAAAATAGTTAGAATGTTGAGAGATCATCGAATTTGTGTCTTCCAAATACTTCGTATTAATTAAATATATATATAGTACTCATGTTTGGAATTAATTACACTTAAAACAGGGTCATTTAAAACAATTTTAATAAAAACGGTCCGAGGAAAAATATAATCATCCCAACAATATATATATATATATATATATATATATATATGATGGATCCTACAACGCTAAATCACTACTTTAAAAAATATATTTGAGTTTTTTTTTTTTTTTTTTGGGAACATTTTAGGCTGGCTACGGAAGAAAAAAGAAAGCAGCACAAGGTATTAATTAACCTCCTCTTTTGAACTATGTGTTAGTGTTGGAGGTTCTAATCAATGATTTGTTTTTAGGACACGGTTGATGTATATTTTTTTTCATTGGCAAATTTCTTTTTTCCCTCACAAATATATTTTTTCTTCTCATCTCTAATGTGAAATGAATTATTCATCATTTATTTAACTATATAATTTATGTACAGAATTTTTTTATTTTTCAGTTTTAAAAGAAACTCAAAGCATACCCATCTCATGAAAACTTGATTGAATCTAACAATGATTCAATATTATCAACTATATAACTTGTCTTCGAATTTTTATGAGTTGTGAAGACTTTTTTCTCTCTTTTTTCCTTTTAAGTTGATCTGTTAATTCTAAGTGGAGCCTTGGTTTAATTTCTAAATTCGAACCCTCCAAAAAGGAGTCATTGGGACACGTGTTCAAATCTCCCTTCACCCTAATTTATCAGGGAAAAAAAGGAAAAAAAAAAAAAAAAAGAAAAAAAAAAAAAGAATAAGAGCATTGTCCGTTGAGATATTGAAGATTAGAACGCTCTAAAAACTATTGTTCGACTTCATTTGAGTTTGCTGTTGAATCATTTAAAAAGATTTTTATTTCAAATTTTAATTTTAAATGTGTTTGATAATTATTAAAAGTATTTTTCATGGTTATAAATTTTTAAATAGAGATTTCATATTTTAGATTATAATTATTATTTTTAAAATAATTTTATTCAATTTTTTTTTTTTAATTTCTTATAAAGATAATTCGATCCCGTCTTTTATAAAGTCATGTTATATCAAATATAGTAACACTCAATTAAATATCTATATATATATATATATATTATTGTAAAATTAACAATAGAAAATCAAACAAATTAAAAAGTACTTTAATTGTGAAAAGTACAATGTATAATGTATCATCAAACAACTAAAATGGTTTTTTACTAACAACAATTTTATGGCTCTATTGATTAAAAAAGAAAAAAAAATTCTAACAACCATGCCCTAAGTCTAGTTAGAATATGATTCAAAATTAAATTGGTATCTTTTAATAAATTTTCTTAAACAGTCTTTAAATTTATTAGTTTCCTAATTTATAATATAAACAATAAGTTGCTTGATTATTGGGACGAGAATTATAATTTCATCTTTGAGTGGTGATTTAAGGATCGAATTCCGAGATTGTCGGATTCAATTTGGGGAAAATTAAAATTTTGTGATCAAATCTAAACAAAATTGCTGTAAAATAATCCTAAAATCAAGAAAAGATAAAATAATCACAAATTTTAAAAACTAACATGATAAGGTTAATATAGAAACCCTAATTTTTAATTTGTATATATATCTCGACCATACATAAAAGTATGTCAATTCAAATAAACTAATTATAACAAATCAGTGGTAGTAGATTACCGATGATAAGGTTAATAAAGAAGCCCTAATTTTTAATTGGTAGACTGCAAACAAAAAAATAGAAAAAATAGAACGAAAAAGTGAAAGAGAAAGAGAAAAAGAAAAAGAGGGAGGGTAATAAATCATGCAATTTTGTCATCTAAAACTATTTTTAAAATATTTAATAAATAAGTGTTTTTTTTTAATTTAATTTAATTTTTTTTATCAAATTATCTTCAAATGGTTACTTATTAACAATTAAGTTTTAAAATTTATAACTATTCATTTTTTTTTGAACTATCATTTTTTACCAAAATTTAATTTTCTCTTTCATTTATGTAAGAAAAGTGGTGTCTTTAAATCATTAAATTTTGCGACAAGAAGTCATGAGTTCCTATTTTACAATCATTGGATCTCATACAAATCATCCACATGATGGGATTGATTAAACGTTTATATCATCAAACAATATGGGTACTTCAACTAAGCAAGGTGGTTTGATGGGTTGAGCGTAACTCCTGAACATTAGGGTCAATAAATTCAGACTCGATTTGGGACCTACAAGAGGCTGGTCTATTTAACTTTACTGGTCTAATTCAATAATAACTCTCACTATGATATGTTAATGTATTTTTATGAGGTTATTTTTTTATTTGAGAGTCTGTATTTAATTTGTCCATCAAATATTAATAATTTAAAATCATCTAATTTTTTTTATTTGAGAGTCCATATTTAACTTGTCCATCAAGTGTTAATAATTCAAGACCATCTAATAATTCCTCATCTTGTAGTGTGCAATAGATGGAATATTTTGAATTTCTAAAATTTATTTAATTTTATTTTTATCATGAACATGTAATTGGATAAAAATAAATAGTTGGAATACATATTCTTAAATCTAGCTTAATTTAATCACTAATGAAAAAATAATAATAATAATCACATTTAAATTTTTTTATTACAAATAAAATCACAAGAAATTATATATAGGAAAATGATTGTTATACTGAATAATTGCAGTGAATTATTAGACCTACTCTTTTTACTGGTCAAATATGTAATAAATAAGAAAGTAAAACGCCCTATATAATTGTATTTTATATAAATAGTCAATTAAGAATTATCTAATTCATTATAAGTTTTTGATGCGATGTGAGTATTAACTACTCATATATCTTTTTGAGCAATACTTAGGTCCTCATTAGTTTTTTTTTTTATTGACAAAAAAACTAACACATTCATTTGTGGGGATTCAAATTCTCACTTTTCATACCACTAATGGGCTGAATTTTATAAAACAAAAAAAAAAGTGAATGAAAACATATACATCAATATATATATATATATATATATATATATCTATATCTATATATATACTATTATTAAATGTGGAAAGTGTTTCAGTGTTTCAGTATTTCAGTATTTATTTATTTATATAAAAAAATATTTATTAATTGACATAAAAATAGTTTTTGTAAAAATAGTTTCTATAAAACTCTTAAAATTACCTAATAAA
>JAOTQH010233704.1:0-13462 GCA_025631255.1 Cornus kousa
CTCCTCTACTGCTCTTGGTTTAACCCTCGAATAGTCCATGACCTTCCTTCTTGGTTTGGCCTATCATCTACGACCAAAACTCCTAACTGTGCCTCTCAGTTTCTCTCAACCTATCTGTATTTTCACTGTGCTATGAATAGGGTTCTGAAACCCTAAGAAACGTAATATATATTTATATACTTTACCCAAAACCTAATTCCAACAATAAGGAGAACCAAAAATCCTAACCAAACCCTAATCGGCCCAACATGAAACTCAAACGAATTTAAAACAAAACCCTAAAAGATAATTCATACACTTACAGTTACGTCCATGTAAGAAAATAATTAATAATACAACTAATGTCACTTAATCATTTAATACACTCAAAACAAATAATTTAATTTAAATAAAATAATTACACAAATAAGGCAATTCAAACACACAATCAACAATTTAAAACGAAGAAAACAATTTAAACACTTAAGCAACTAGTCACATAAAAATGCAATAAAAATCATTAAAATTATAATTTTGTCCTTTTTAACACTAGGGGTATTACAATTCACACTCTGCTATAATGTACATGAATTTCATATCAAAAGAACACACGTCCATGACATTTTGGGTCGTATCACCCTTTCTACCATGAAAAGGTATTTGTTGGTCGACTGGCACTACAACACATGAGTACCATCTATGGCTCCTACACAATTTTTAAAGTATGGGTAAAACTTTAATTTAATTTACTTTAATTTTATTGTTATTATTATTTATCTCTTTAGGAATTTCATTCAAATCCAGGCAAACAATAATCTTAGTCCCTAACTTACAAAGTACCTTTAAAATAGTGTGAAAGTGATATGAAATTGTGGATGTAGAGTGTTGGAATCTTTCAGCAAGGACACGATTCCTTTCATTGTGAGACACGGTTAATAGGAATATTACAACTTATTCTACTACTATTATAAATTTAGAATCTTTCAATCCTAACAATTTCAACTCATGACATAAAGCCCTAAAGGTATTGGGGTACATTCTAAAATTTTCATGACACCTATCTTCATGTTCATTTAAAATCTCGAATACATAATCTTCCCATTGTAATATGGAATCCCAACAACATTGCTTATCAAAATGTTTATCATAGTACTCATATACGGCTGTGATCAATACAATATTTCATCTTCTTCTTCATCATCATCATCATACAACATTAATATTGTCCCTATATCCATATCTACTATCCTATTTAAGAATAAACAGAAACAGTTATTATAATGAAAATTAAACAACACAATGATATAAGAAAAATGAAAAAAATATATAGCAATAATACAGTTATTCAGTAATAATACAAAAAGAAAACAATACATAGCAAATAATACAATTATCCAGTAATGATGTAAAAGTAATACATGGAGAACATAAATACAGTCATCCAGCATTAATGTAAAAGTAGCAGATAAAAGAATTAAATACAGTCATCCAACATTAATGTAAAAGCAGTAGATAAAGTAATTAAATACATTCATCCAATAATAATGTAAAAGGAGTTATATGTAACGACCCGAACCCAAGAGTCCGAATCATTAACTGGGTCCTTAGCCAAACCCGAGGACACACTAGGGGTAAAATGGTCATTTTACAATATGACAAGGTAATCTGCCTTCAAACTAGTTAAATAAAGTTAAGTGAATAAAGTTAATAAAGTTGTTTTTTTTCATTTTTTATTTTTTATTTTTTTACTGGAGGACATGAACCTGATCCCAACATTTGGAACAGGTTCCAAATGGGGAGAATACCCAAATGTAAATCTATAACTTGACCTCAGCCTTATTCTTGATCTTTGTAGAAAGTAGCAGGTAGATCAAACAACACTCCTTGAATGCTTTGACCCTTTCAAGGTGTGATCGCTTTTACTTTTGTTCTTCAAGATTTGAACTCGATGTAGAAGAATTAAATTTTGCTTTTTCTGGAATCTCTGAATCTTCAATTAAGCTCTAATTCTGATGAGATAGAGAATAATACTACTAAATCACTCATGAATATATGTGTGTGCTCTATACAATACATTCAGAACAATCAGATTTGATTTTCTGAATTTTATCTCTCTAGAGCCTTTCTCAAAATATAGAATTGATGTTCCTTAAAGTCATGAATAATCCTAGATGACTATCAGGGTTTATATAGAGTTTAAAATGTCCTAATCCTTCTGAAAATATAGAAAATTTCGTGCATAGGACTTAGAAGGAAATTTGGTCCAAAAAGGAAATAATCAGAACAAGGAAACTAAAGTTATAAACTGATCAGGACTTCTTGAACCGGTTCAGCTTTTCTTGAACCGGTTCAAGATGGCTAGTCTTGAAGGTTTCTCTATTCTGCTGATGTTGAACCTGTTCGAATATTCTTAAACCAGTTCAAGATGGATAGAATGTATTTCTTCCAAGAAAAACTTCCAAACTCTTCCTAAGTGTTCTCACTAGCTCACAAAACTTCCTAAAGTATTGTTTTCATCATCCCGGAGTGTAGTAAACCATGAACACTTGAACTTTTTTAAATCCGCATCTGATCTTCAATCTTGAAATTTTGAGTTAGAAAAATTACAACTCGATGGGATTTGTTTTGACAACGAAATTAGCCAATAACAAAATATATATCTCACAATTAGCTCATATACTTCCAATTAGAGCTAACCCATACATGAGTTGCGGGGAATTTATATCAAAAACGGGCGTAGTTCAGACTTATAACTTGGAAAACTTCTCATAGAACTTAAGGACCTCTTTGAATTTGAATACCGATATTTTACTCTGAACCGCTCAAAGACTATGCGGGTTACTCAATTGTGAGAGGAAATGCATCACACATGAGCATTGCACTTTTAAGGCCCTGCCTGCAATAACAGTGATCAAAATAAAATATGCGCTTGTCACATATGAGGAATTGCATGATAGACCTTGCTGTTAAACCGTCTAACTGGCTGATGGTGACGACAATAATTTAATCTAGTGTTGGTAAGTCAAGTTGGCGACAATTACGAACAAGAGAAGAGTTTCAATGGACAAGTTTGAGCAATAGCATTATATGAGTATTAAGTAATTTGAGAAACACAGATAACACAAATATCATTTATTATTCTATAGAGAATCTTTTCAACACTATACTTTTTTCTTTTCTTGGGAAAAACATGTTATGAAAATTTTATATATATATATATATATATATATATATATCAACGATAGTGGTATCAAGTCTCTTAAAATATTTCATAATCTATTACATGTATGAGCAATTATGAAAAAAGAAAATAATAAATAATAAATAAATAAATAAATCTTAAAATTGATTCAAACCTCCAGACGAAAATGTAAACATAAATATAACATATTAAACGATAACACGTACTATTCATATATTCATGCAGGTAATGAAGTAACAATGGTGGATGGACGTCAGGACAGAATATTCAATGCAAATGGTGGCCCCTGCAATAGGGACGTGTGTCATCAGAAGAGGGGACCGCGGGCCAAAGGACGGTGCATAATAATTGATACTTGTTTCTGCGAATACCCTTGCTAAGAGATCGAGCTGCATCAAACTCCGATATAGCTAAATAAATTCCCAAACAAATATATGTATAAAAAATCAATGTTAGAATATATTAAAATTTGCTATGAATGCTTAGTCCTTTATGTAATGTAGTAATGATAAAGTTACCCATATTGCTCGAATATATTAAACAAGTTAAAAACAGAAAATACCAATACAATTATCAATCCAAGCATGTATTTTTCTGAACTAGTAAAAATATATATTACCCATATTTCTCTTTTTCTAAAAACAAAAACAAAAAACAAAAAATAAAAACAAAAACCAAAACAAAAATAAAGGGTAGGATATTCTTTATGCACATGTAACTATTATTATTATTATTTTTTTTTTTCCTGGCAAACACGAGAAAACTAAATATTATTACTTAGATCCAAAAGTACAAGCATCCTGAGCAGAAAGCAAATGCTCCACGTTACAAGAAATCCATATCTTGTCATACTATGAATGAAGAGTCTAAGCGGATCCACATGAAATTGATGCATAAGACTAGTCAATGGGCTCAGGCAAACATGTACGATAACATAGTGGCCCGATAGAGACATAAAGCCCAAGTAAGGGACAGGATCATTAACAGGGATTTGACCTAAGCCCAGCTAAACAAACCCATGTGAGATGGGGCCCTCCCACAACCCCATAAGCTTCTCTCGGTCCCACCTCTGCACACCTAACTTGATCCATACCCAAAGGAACGTCATCACGACGTCAGAGGAAGCCACCATCACCGGAAAACGCCATAACCTGCCAACCTCGGGACATCGTGAGGTCGAAACTCCGTCCCCGATGGCAAATGTCCAGCAAAGGGATTTGACAATTAATTACATGGCCATAATAAAACCATTGAAGAGCATGAGATTCCTTGAAGTAGTGATTCAAATGGCTACATTATCCAGCCAAACGCATCCTTAAAGGAGTGATGCATGGCCTTAAAGTATCAGTGCTCGGACTGAGACAAACAAAATATGAAATTGGGTGTCAGAAGTGGATTTAAAAACGCTCGCTCCCACGAGGACCATATCTTGAGTTCAGCGACTTAGACCACTCGGCCATCCTGACCTTAGTCACACAATTCGTTTAAAGAGGCCTCGCTCTCAAGCTCCGCACGCGAATTTGTGATTTGGGATCGAATTCGCACAAGATTCGCGAATTCAATTTTTGTAATTCGTGAATTTGTTTTCCTAATTCGCGATTTCCCTACTAATTTATATAACTAAATTTATTAGAATATCATTGATATGGAACACCTATATTACCATATACGCATTTATTACTTACATTATTACTCAATATATATATTTATTAATTAAATTTCAATGGTGGTTCTATACTACCATATTTATATTAATTATACATGTTTGAAAGTATACTACTAAAAAAACCAACTAGAGAATATTACAAATAGTTCACATATGTGAGAAAAGTTGGCTTATTTCTTACATATATCATTAATAGAATTAACAATTATGAATATATTTGCATATAGATTTAAATAAATAAAAATATATAAAATATATATGTTATCAACTGATATAATTTTATTTAAACCTAATATACAGACGCTCCCGCTCTCAAATTTTTTTGACTTTGACGCTTTCCGCTCTCGTTTTCGCTCCCACTCTCGCACTCACTCTCGCTCTATGTGAGTTAGATCGCGACTCTGTTGTTACATGCTAAATTAGAATAGTTATAATTTAATTACTTTGTAATTTTTGTAACCGACATTAATTAAGGTTTTATATATCCCCATTTATAATCTTGAAACACATAAACATATTAATAAAACAGTTTTCTAGTTCTTGTAAAAATATTATGTTATTTCATGCTATCAGTAGATTTTAAAAATTAGATTGCAATCTAAAGCAGGCGCAATAGAGAATAATTTTATTTAGGATTGTTTGCATTTGGTCCCACCACTTCAAAGGAAAGCTAAGCCATCAGATCCTTGTTTGAATCAACGTGGAAGGGGCTAGACCGTCGACATGGATGTACAACTCTTCCAATCAAGGTGTCTCGATTCAATTAAAAGAGTTTTAGTAGAGCCAAAGAGGCATGTCAAATCTGCATGTGTTTTCATGACTTGCTAGAACATGCAAAGTAATCAGAGCAATTAAATTCCCTAATAAAAGGAATGTCCCAAGCTGTCACATTAGTAAAGTTCATTTTTCCCGAGGTTGGAGATCCCATTGATGCCAACTCCTTTCCATGTTTTTTTTGTTTTTGAAACGACTCTAGTTAACTTGCCACGAGACTTGCTCGAGCTTACCTTAAATATAACTGGTATATTGGGATAGTTAAGAAGAGTCAACAAAAAAATTCTCACTAATTACATGATGTATGTGAGATACAGAAATGTATGACTATAGAGTGCTCTGAGAGGCTTGACAGATCATTGTCAACCAAAAACTAAAAAAACAAAAAATCTCTTAACACAGACGTCTTAAAGAAAGATATTTCCACATTTAATAAATTAAAGGCACTTCTGTTAAAAGGACATTTCAGTGGATATGGGGGTGGACTGAGCTGGACATTTCAGAATCCCAAGATATGAGAAGATGAATCCACACAATTCAATATGCATGCCCAAATCCACGAAAGAATACCACTACTAATATCAATTCTTATAACACCAGCAGTATATTCACTCATCAAATTCTGATTCTCCATATCAAAACATACAAAGTTAAAAAATCGTCATATAATAATCCAGAAATTGCAATCTTTACACACACACACACACACGAATAATCATTGTTCATTCCTCTATTTCTCACAAGTTTATCAATTCATCCTTTGTAGTCCAACATGCAAAATCTGACTGCTAATATGTGTGTGCGTGCGCGCGCGTGTGTGTGTGTGTGTGTGCGCGTGTGAAACATATTGCCTGGTATACAGAGTGATGAGTAAACTTCAATGACTATGTTCTAAGCTTTAAACAAAGGCTCCTCTATTTAGTAGGATTTATAATTTTCTTATATTGAAAACACCAGGGCTATGTTAGACAGCTAAATCCATAGAGCTGACTACACATCAAACACAATTAATTCACACATGAGCAATAATTACTCCCAGAAAAGCCTTGAGCTTAGAAAAAAAAAAAAGCATCAGTTAGCAGCTCTATCTCGTACTAAGATAGTACATAACATTTCATCTTACAACCATCAACAATCAATGCAAATTTCCTTGAAAGGTAAATTGCTTAACGAAAGGTCCATAATCCATTCAACTAACGAAATTGTCAGATAATACGAGAAATATGGATCCAATTTGAAGCAAATCTCAAGTTGATAGAAAGAACCATCTATCAGATCGATCTATACAAATATAATATCTAAAATTATTATCCCGGTCTCTATTGTATGACTGATATTATGCAGCACCAAGCGTGGAGACTTCTCCAATACTTCATACATTTCCGACAAAAGAACATGACCATTGTCTTTACCAAGTTCCAACGGCAACCTGCATTTGCAAATGAACAATACATTATTGCCAAAGTAGTCGTGCTGCTGTTGTTCAGAGAAGAACACAAAACTAGTGTTCTACTTCTATTGTGTTGGGCTTTTCCACTGACATGCAGATCATTTTAGAAAATTATCATATATAGAAAAAGGCAAAAATGAAAGAGAAAAAACCAGTGAACCTAAAATTTCAATACAGATTATAGAACAAGACATTTTAGTAAATGTTAACTACTCCCGGTTTTTTAGTTTTTCTCTATAATTAGGATCCAACAACATGATAGGAGAAATAGGGAAACTTTAATAATGAACAATCTCTTACGGTGAGAACTAAGAGACTTTCTCAGGTAATCCTGATTAGTCATCATCATTTTATGCAAATGGTTTAGCCACACAATGATAAATGATAATGGAAAGTCGAACATCTCCAACTTTGATTCAGGCTAGGATCACTTTGACAAATTCTTTAATTCAAAAATGTTATATCTCAGAAATTTTTCAGTACATTTCCCAAGCAATTAATACACCATGATGAAACAGGAATATCACTACTGCTTCACAATTTGAAAACCACAATTTTGTCATCCACCAGTTCTTTCTGCTGTAGGATTTTTCCAGTCACTTGTAGCAAGAAGCCGAACAATTCATTGGTCCTCCACTATTACCAACAACTTTTAACCAGCTCCATATAGTTATGCATGCAACTGCTTCACAGATTAATAATTGGAGATAATTTACCGGCCATTGCATGATTTTAAAACAGCAAGTTATTTTCACTGTACAATCACAACCCTTTAATAGATGAATTATGCTACACTTAATTTGTATCACACTATCATAGAGACTCTTGTCTGCCTAATAAAGGTCATGCTTATCACATAACGTTAAATAGGCTCTAAAGGGTACCCTTATGGAGAATTTGGTAACCTATTCTGGCCTATCATCATACATTTCTTCCGACTCTTCTTCCAATTTGATAAATGTTGGTTGATGACTTGATTCTATATTTCATTGTAAGTCAATGATTCAAATTATTTTAAAAATTGTGGTTCAAGGAACCATTTGTGAAGCAATTAGGCAAAAATTGATACAACCTCCTAAAATTTTAGTAACCTCAACTCCATTAAAAACTACTTACGCATATTTTTTCGGCTCACACCCATTATCTAAACTTCTGTATTGAACTAATCCATTGACACAAACAGTTCATTTCAAATCCAGAGGTTGATCTTACCCTGCAAACTTTACATAAGACAGAGTTAGCATTTTTCAGGGTGAGTGGGAAAGCTGACAAATGGAGTATTCAGAAGTTTTTGCAAATCAATCATTGATGATAGAATTATCAAAGATTTAACCCTTTTGACCTGTGTCAATAACTCACGGGGGGCGGGAAAATAAATAAAAGATGTGTACAAACGAGCTATTCAACAAGAAGGAAGAAAATTATTTATAAAGTATCTCCCAAACATTTGGCAATCTTAGGTGTGTCGATATCAATGGTGAATAATATGGATCAGCGGCTGGAAAATCTGGAGTTGATCTTGTGTAAGTCTGACTAGTAGGGACTAAGGGATTCTAGGGTTAGAGTATGGTAAATTAATCTGTAACCACTTCCTCATATAATGAATTTTGATTTGCATCAACTAGCTCCCATCGTTTTTCCTGCTAGGATTGTTTTACTTAAAAATCATATTTATGTGTGATTGTTTGATTATTTATTTGTCCTCTATATTTAAAAAATTGATATTACTGCATTGTAAATTATAATTGTGATCATTTAATATTAGTTAAAACCAGAAAAGATCTATTCACCCCCTATAGATCTATTTTGGGTCTTGCACATTCACGGTCCTCTATTTCTCAGAGTTTTTTTGGAGAATTTATATCATTAGATTTCCGCACATTCATAAATATCATCATGCCTATGCATTATCTGCATATTGAATGAGCAATCAGTGCAACCAGCCTGACCAATACAAAATTCCTCAATCTTGTTACATTTATTGGATGCTGAAAAGAAGTTAGGGAAAATAGGATGTACAATTCTCAAGGCAAATGACTCTCAAGTAGAAGAATAGGGTGATTTAATGGAGAATGATCAGTTATTTATCTTCTAAGAACTAGTACAATATTTGGGAAAATAAAATCCTATATGTTCAATACTTTTCGAGCTTAAGAAGCGTCACTTCTATGAAGATGCCATGTTGGTGTTGAACACCGGCACTTAACGGACACTCTTGGACATATGTCTGACACTTATTTGATATGTCCATAGTTTAAAAATAAATTTTATTATTTTGGACACTTGGTCTACACATCCCCAACACTTGGCCTACACATCCCAGACACTCCCAAACACAATTATATAAAACAAGCACATCTAAGAGTAGTCACCGACTCACCCTGACAATCTTGGAAATAATATGAATAAACCTCAAATTGTCCAACTTTTTTGAAAAAAATTGACATTATAGACATAATTACCATAAGTGAAGCATGCAATAACACCTTTTCATTAGACAACAAATATAATTGTAATGACAAAGTAGCAAAAAATATAAATAATATGGTCTTCACATAAATTCATCTTCTATACTATGTAACTCTTAGTGTAGAAAATAAAATTAACTAAAAGTATTATTGTTTTGTTCAACAGATTGAATTTTATATTTATATATAGCCTTCCTTTTTTAGGATCCAATGTGTCAACATATCTGTGTAGTATCGTGTTTGTAACACTTAGCTTTGTTCTTTAAAAACATAAGATGCATTATAACACAATGAAGGAAAAGTTGAAAAATAATCAAATATAACTCATACAGTGTCATAATAGAATAACATCTAATCATCAACATATCTCTGAGAAAATTTTGCTGATATCTTGAAAATTTTGTTTCCTATAAAGCAGCAAGAGTTAGCAAAGGAGAATGGTGGACCTACAGCTTTTATCTGCTCTCGCTGTTGTTAAGCATGTCCAGAACAGAGTAAGCAGTTCTCTGAAAACGGTCCTTCTCTTCCTCCAGAGTTTTCTTCCTCTCAAGAGCAGAGTCTTTACTCTTCTCTATCTCTTCTGTTATTCCAGTGGAGTTTTGATCAATTTCACTGCAGAAAGGAAGAGGTAAGAAGTAATAATAAAAGATAAATGTAAGAAATACAACTGTAGCAAAGTGTATGTATAGTGGATAGTTGATTTAATTAGCACTCCACAATTGACAAAAGTTACAATGAAAACCATGAAGAGAGAGAGAATATATTCTCAGCAATTTAAAATCAATATTTAAACAAGACCAGGAAAAGAATTCAACAGGGAAAAGGTTACAGAAGCTGCATACCCTTCAAAAAGGGAAAAAAGGGAAAAAAATAATAATAATAATATACAGAAATAAGCTTCAGGCCTGAATTTATGTAACTGTTCCGAGCAAAAGTAAGAAGAAGAGGAAAAAAGACAAATGAGCTTGTTATGCTACAGCGTGGCAAGATGTATCATAGAAGGTTCAATACAGAAACTATAAAATTGTATTCTTCATTAGCTTTTAAAATAGCATAATCTCCTCTGCAAAGAACAAAAGAGAGGAGGACGTGGTAGTAATGGAAAAGTAATAAGTTTGTCATGCAACCACTGAATGAAAGAAGGCTAATGAGTTTAAATACAGAAAGCGTGGAAGTTCTATTTTTTAAAATCAACAGTGTTCTCAGCAAGTTGCTTATTTTTTATCCATTAGATACTGATACTCATTAGAGGAAAAGAAGCAAATTCTTATCATTAATTATAAGCTCACTTTATCATCTTAAGCATGTTTTCCATTGCTGATTGCACCTGCTGTGAGAGATCTGCATAAAAACAAAGAACAAGTTTTATGCCAGCAGAGGAAAAATAAATATAACTGAGGGATTCTTAAATGCAAATCACGTACTTTTAACCATCACAATTACAAAAACATTATGGCACCCAACATATATCAGAAACCATTTACAGACCAGTATCTTTAACATGTTTATTGAAAACACTAAGCATATTACCAGACACTTTTGGATGTCAAACTTTTAGCAGATAAGAAAAAAGTTAATTACTCAACCAGAGCATAAGGGAAGAAAAGAACATCAATTCTATAATTATACTGCTGACCAGAGAATTAGCAACTATATGAATAAGTATTTTTTCAACTTTCCATCTCTTATGAAACCTATGAAGGATACTTGCTTCTATGTCAAAAATGCTATTTCTTTGCAATGCATACAATAAGGCTACCAAATTGACCATTTACAGTTAGCAATTTTTTAGCAGATAAGCACAAACTCTTACAATGTTTCTCTTCCTTCTAATATTAGGTGGAAAAGGTGAGAATAAAATCACAATCTCAAAGTCATGATTATTATCATAATCTTGCTTTGTAAAAAGTGACAAAAAGTAATTAAAAATAAGAAAACCTCATTTGTCGTTGTTAATAATTCATGATTTAAGATTGACTTGTATACAAATTTGAATGTGGGGAAGGCAATGCATGTCATCAGGGGAAAGTATAGGAGAGGAAGCATAAATTGGAACTATGGAGCTATTATAGATAATTTGGTATTTTCAAACTATAATCAAATATAAAGAGTCAGCTATGCTCAGGAAGTTATTATTCAAAACCTTATAGTTATTCAAAGAGTTAGTCAATATTTCTATCAAACTATAATGCATGAATAACACATAGAAATGTGAAAGAAATCCTCAATTTTCAAATAGGAAAAAAAAACAAAAAACAAAAAACAAACAAATGAAGACAGACTTGATTTCATCTATATATATATATATATTAGAGTTACTTTATTAACAAATATTTGAATGAATGCTTTCTCTTTCTTTTATAGAGAAAGATTTGGTAAAAATCACTATATACAAATTTATTTTTTCTTTGAAATACCTATGGTCAAGAATTGCAGTAGGTTCAAATTTGGGAAAATTAATCAGTTATTCAAACACTCGAGTAAGACTCCCCTATTGCTTCAGAAAAAACAAATTCCACAAATGGCTGCATGAGAGTAAAATTCTTATCAGCTGCAGTACTCAGTTGATTACTGGCTTCACATATCTAATTTATTCCTACAATAAAGACTATGTAACAAAAACTGCCAACATTTTCAGTAGAAAAAGTTAATGAGCAAACAGTCTCCAACAAGTAGAAGTTAACAATCTCCACTAGCAACAACTTAGCAAGCATTTGACGAAAAAAATCAAAACCAACAGCTTCATGGGGTAACAAAATTAATCAAAAAATTAAGTGTATCAATTTACATGTTCATAGAGAAGATCTTGTAGAGTTTCCAACGTCATCAATAAAAAAATTATTCTGAGCCTACTTAACAAATTTTTTCCAGTCCACACAGTAAAACAGACTCCCACACTGATTTGCAACAAAAATTATTAGGGTAATTTCAAAATTTGCAAAAGATAATCAACTTCAAGCAGTTGATGAGAGCGAGCAAAATCACACAAAAGCTGTTAAAATCGTCCATTAAAGGTTCAATTCTAACAAAAACAACTCGCGTAACTTAATTTAATAATACAAACAAATCAAAAAGAGCTGAAAAAATTGTAACGAACATTGAGTAACAACAAAGACGGGCGATGTAATATAAAAGCTAACAGAAGATAATCATCACAATTTCAAGCATTTGACGAAAATATGCAAATATATATATACACACACAGATAATACAGATGCTAAGTATCGTATAATTAGAAATTTTCACAAACACCAATTCTATGTTCGAGAGAGAGAGTGAATTTCTCATAACAATCGATCGACAGAGAAATGGAAGCTAACGAAGTAATATATATATATATATATATAGAGAGAGAGAGAGAGAGAGAGAGAGAGAACCGTAGACGACAGCTGAGAGCTGAGATTCAACTTTTGAAGGTCGAAGAAGTTGAACTTCGGAGGGAGGGGGCGAGGACGCCATTGCTGCTTGCGTAGAGAGAGAAACGTAGAGAGAGAAAATTGCAGAGATACGAACGCGCTTGGGCTTGCTGTGGTTCAAAAATCCAATACAGGCGATTGGGCGCGCTTTTGGAAGTCCTCCGAGAAATTCAGAATTTGGATCGGCAACATTTCAAAGAATATTAATGAAATAATATGAATAATTGGGTAAATAGAAAGGAAAAACAAGTCCTAGTAGTCAAGTTGAGAGACTATTATTATTTTACATTGGCTAGTTATTAAATTGAAAATTACATCACTACTACTATACTGTTATAGTAATTTTTTTTTTACCCTTTTTTTACCATAGGGCTATTAGTCTCTTACTCGAGTTTAGGGGTTTAAGTCTCAGAAGAGACAAATATGTGTGTGTTGAAGATGGATTCTGCGCAACCCGGATCTGATCTGAATTCCTGCACAGAGAGAAGAAACGGTGATCCTACAAAC
>JAOTQH010233732.1:0-13460 GCA_025631255.1 Cornus kousa
GATATTAAAGGGTCCAGGGATGGGGTTATTATTAATGAGCTACTGCTTAATAGTTCATATGGTGTCTTTCATCACTGTAATGCTAAAATGTCTATCACTTTTTACTCATCAACAAAAGTGCTGTAATTCACCTTTTAAAATGGTGGAAGTTCAAACTTCAAAGTGCAAATGAGAGGGCATATTCCCAAAATATACCCAAAATATCATCTATTCTAATTTTATCCCATACTAATTTATCCATACAGAAAATATAGTTTAGATAAAATGTAGATAAATTCTTGTTTTTTTAGAAAATAAGACATACAAAGCCATCCCCTAAATGAAAGTGGAATCCATTAACCCTTCTATCATTACTAATACTAACACATTTTCTTCCCTTTTTTTTTTCTTTTTTTTTTTTAATTTTTCTTTTTTAACATACATATAAGACGCGAAGGATAGAAGAAGCCCAGCTGTGATAGTTCATGCGTATAATTTTTTGATCTGCATTATCACGATTCTTAAACACACAAGTATGTCATTCTGTAGATGTTTATCCCAAGTGTGATGATGTAAAAAAAAATATTATGGGTGAGAAATATGGGGTCTGAACTGCAGAAACTCAAGGAGTTCAATGAAGATCTTCTGAAAAATGATATAAACATGAGAGTTAGACTTCAAATAGTTTATGGAAGATTAGGCATTCGCTCTGTATGTACATAGATCGAGTGCTTTCGAAGAGTCTGTAGGAGGAAGCAGGCTATAGAAGTTTGGAGGATCAGATAACAAAGAATTGCTTCAAACCTAAGTCATTATTTTACAACTGAGCATCTACAACATTTTGAAATAATAACCTTTTTTGCTTCAATAATAACCTTTTTTGCTTCTTCCCGACTGTTCCTCTTACACTTCTCTGCGTATCTCTGACTCTGACCCCTAACATGTCTTTGCTTCCACTTGCATTGCATTTTTCTCTGCCTTTCACTAATAAGTAACATTCTATCTTCTTCTTCTAAAGAAGTTTTGCAAAATTTATTTATGTGACAAAATAATAAATTTGTTCATTAATCACAATTCTTTAATTAAGTCATTATGCAACTTATTTATTTTTTATATTTTAACCTAACACCCATTTTCATTACAGATTCACCTCCCAGTTTAAAGCTGAATACAAACCACCCCGGGGATGTATTATAGATCTCTCAAGGGAACAGGGCCACGTACTTTGCACCACAATTAAGCAGAGCATATGTTTATCTTTGTACATATTGCTGCAATGATTTTGACTCTTACAGTGTATGGTTAAAAGTTTTATTAGTGTCTCCAACAATTTAACTGAAGGCAACAACATATGATCAAGTTTTTGTATTTTACTCGTAAGGAAGAGTACTGGAAGTAACGATTCAATAACGATTTTCATATCATTTGATTGCAGAATTTCATGATGCAAAATAGTCACTTATACCAATTACAACAACAAAAAGTGTCCTATATTAGAAAAAGTAACATGGAGTTGAGTGGCATAAAGTCGTAAACACACAGGATCCAATACATTTATATGTGTAGTATGGACTATGGACACTAAAAATTCGGAAAATCTAGGACATGGATACACAGTGAGGATCATCATCATCATCATCATCGCATTTGTCTCATAGACGGGGGTGACATATATGCATATGCATGAAAAATATATAACTTTGATTTATTTTCTAATTCTCTAATAAGGAAGATAAAACTCGACAAATAACATAGAAATACCTCAACCCAATGGATAATAAACTACTAGTCTAATTGTTTGGTTTCATCAAGGAAATTTCAGTTCTTATCTGATTTTTTTTTGCTTAACTGAAAGGTGCCAAAAAAATAAGCATCTCGTTATATGCTTACCTTGCTTATTTTTTGTTGAATAACATAATTACATTGATTTAGTTCTTATTTATTTAAACAGTTGATGGAAAGGTGGCAGGAAGTATCCAAAGCAAACTCCTATGCCAGTCAATATTATTAGATCTATATATTGGTGATGATCCATTTGATCGACAAGCCAGAGAGGACATTGAACAAAGCTTGGTTTCTCTCCTTCAAAAGTAAGTTTCTGGTCAATGTTACCTTGTACCCACATGAGAAAATTTATCTTCACCATTATAAAATTGTATCTAATTAAATTTTATCATCGATTATGAGTACCGGTTGGGAAGTACATGTTATCAGATAGATTCAGAATCTAAAACCTGGAATGGCATGAATCGTCATTGAAATATCGGGTACTGGGTACCACATTAGGGCAGCCACCTGTATATTAAAATATAAGCATTTGTCCTTTCAATTTACCTTCAAACAGCTTTGACTATCGAATCCAATCTATGAACCAGGGAAACATTAAATTTGTATCAGGAGAGAAATTTTCTTAACTGCTTTTTCAGTCACAAAAATGGATTAAAAAATCTACACTGGAAAAAGATACAAATTACATTGCTAAATGATTTGCAAACAGATGTGCGACAAGACTGTACTGCTAATAACCAGAATAGGATAACACTTGAGATTAACTATAGAAAAACTCACTCATTTATATCAGCATAAAATCTGCCACTAAACTGTCAGCAACTCCTGAAAAACAACAGCAAGCTATATATGTAAGCTATTTTTATGAAAAGATAACCATATCAGTTGAATGCCCCAAAACTATGAAAAGAATAGTTGAGTCAGATGAGACGTCACAGGTAATAAATATATTGAAATTCATTGAACTCTGGAGTATGTTTGATAGACCATCATTACAAATACAAGCAAACGTTAAATATTTTTTTCCCAATTTAGCTAAAGAGAAGTTAGTTCCTCTATAAGTAAAAAAAAGGAATGGGAAAAAAAAATATATCACTTTCTTATATATCCTTCACATTTTTTTTTTTCTTTTTTCTTCTTCTTCTTCTTCTTTTTTTTTTTTGGTGTAATTTTCATCCTTCAAATATAAGCAGATACACATTAGACTCATCAAGCCAGTCGAGAAGATTTTACCTAATTTTCTTCCAAGAAATTTTCAAATTTTTTACCCTTTCTTCATTTATTTGGTAAGTGACACATGGCCTGAACAACTTGACCCAACTCAAATTTATCCTATGGAACCAAAGCTCTATGTGATCATGTTGGATATAACAAAGTTGCGAAGTGTCAATTATGAAAAATAAATAAATAAATAAATAATAATAAATAAATTTGCAAAGTGTAACCTCAAAGATGGATCTGAGGCAGCCCTCCAGGCCCGTCGCCTCAAATTAGGAAAAAGAATGGGAAATTTGTCAAAAATAACTCAGTTAAGCCCAAGCACAGATCATTTTTAAACTGTCTCTTGGTTTTTACCCCCTTCTTTGGATCTATATACACCTACTGTTTACATGCCCTCGAGCACAGACCTACCAATAGAAACCCCTGTATAATCCCCATCACTTAGAAGTATCAGAGGTTTCTTCAACATCATAAAGTTATCAATGTGTTTGATACCTTCTCTTTCTGCTTGTAGGTGGAATCCATCTTCTTCATATACTCATCTGTCACCTTCTGCACAAACACAAAATTTGTGAAGTCAAGCACAAAGAATTTCCTGTGGTAGTAAGACATGAAAATTTATTATTTAAAATAAAATAAAATCAAAGGATGCAAGGACCTTGAATAGTAAAAAAGAAAATAGGAAGCCCCTAATGTAAGGATGAATTTGAATTCAACTACAAGAATTTTTACAGCCACTGGGTTGGTTTCAAGGCCCCACAATAAAACAACACAATTCAACAATTCCAGCTAGGTTCCAATTATAAAACGCCAAACTACCTCAACTAACAGACTTGCCACAATATCCAAGTTCTTGTCAATGTACATCTCTTAATCATGATTGCAAAATTTGGGGAAAATATCTTCTTCCTTTTGGTAGCAAGGAAAGAAATATCTAACAAATCCTTTTTCAACAACCTCTGAGATGAACCTAGAACACCTCCCCAGAAAGGATCCAGCACCCAGTATATCTAATTTTTAGAAATCACCCCAACAGTGGTTTCAAACAAATGTACAGAAAATTAGAAAAATGATCAGCCAAACCTAGTAGAAAAGATCATGATTCACTGAGTTCTTTTAACAAGTACAAATACTCCCTTAAAATGACAGATTGCATAGAACAATTCTAACACAAGTCTTTCAGATGTCGAGTTGGTTATGGACCTGCAAATCAGATGATAAGTCTTTCACGATGTCTTCTGAGAGCTTTTTCTCCTGCAAAATAGAGTAACAATCCTAAGAAAGGAAACCCAGACTGGAAAGGAAGAGAATAAAAAGAGAAAGCACAAAAGGAAATACTGAACAAAACCTACAAGATTCACACCTTTTCAAGTTTTTCATAGGCTTTTATGGCGTCTCTTCTTATATTCCTCAATGCTACCTACAAAAGATTGCAAAGCTCGGAAAAAGGTTTATAAAACGAGATTAAAGAAAACACTAGATATTATAGAAAAACCTTTAGTGTCTCAGATACAAAACAAATTTTAGCATGTCCATTAATCTGGATTGATCAAATAGCGCACAAATGGAATAGACCAAAACACTAAAGACATCAATGTACTGACCAAAGGATTAAGTAAGATATACAAATTAAAATATCATGTCTTCAAGTATTCTGGAAAGTGCCCTGAGCATACCTAACAATGAGTGCCTAGATATATATTATCCACATTAAAACAATAAGTGACATTTTACTGATGATTAAATACGCAACATAAGATCAAATATCACTTGTTTCTTGAGCTTTCAAAATAATAAAACAAATTCTTTCGGGGGGATATCTCCTAAATGTTATGTGGCTCTTCCATCCTGCCAAGTTTGTCCACTTAAAATAAGCAATGAAACTCAGAAGCACTAATAACGAGTGAAATCTTATATGAAATTAGTGGAGCTATATCAGACCATCTGTAAAATATACAAACCTTCCCATCCTCAGTCTGTTTAGCGACAACCTTTAATAATTCCTGCAACAAGCAAAGGAAAAAAAAAAGAATAGTCAACAAATTTTATTTTTTTTTATAAGTAAAATAGTCAACAAATTTTTTTGGCAGAATGCTTTGCAGAAATACTTATTATTTGAAGGCATTATACTTTTTGGTTAAGTTTCAAAAAGGAAGGGGGGCAGCGAAAAAGAAGAGGCAGCAAGGTTTGACAGTCCTATAATTATGTTTAGTGTACCCAATAATAATACGACGACTTGCAAAAGCATTGTACTCTACGATATTGCTATTCAGCAAACTCACACCCGTCATTTGCTTTTGTCACATTTCATGCTCGACGAATGCATGTCTTCCTAGACTATGCGAGGAAAATATCAAGAAATTTTCAACTCTTCTGCTCCGTTTATTATAGTAATATAGTTTTCTCCGTAAAATCTTTTTCATGTAAAATCTTTTCCACGTAAAACATTTTCTTGAAAACATTCTCTGTTGTTCAGCTTAAATTCCCAAAATATATTTTGACAAAAAAAAACATCCTTCTTTCTAAAAATTCAATTACTTTTAAAACAAAACCATATGAAGCAGAAATTCTGAAGAAAATATTCCTTTCTTTTTTAGCAGTTTCGTCCACAAACCCACACAATATATGCGTGCACGTGCAAGAAAAGAGAAGGATGGTAATTGACAATGTTTTTGACAATAGCAGGTACTCTAACAAAAGCAGCAGCCCTTAAAATTTCAATGAGACGAAAGAAGACAATATCACCCTCCATTCTTGCATCTCAATTCAGGCAGTTGACTTTATGCTCTGACTCTGTTACCATGTTTTTTTTTAATATAAGAAAAGGGTAAGTTTTATTCCGACCAAGTATGCAGATTCAGGTGCATGATACACATCGGTACACAATAATATAGGCAATATACTCATTAGTCATCACATAGAAATAATATAAATAACAAAAGTTCACTTTTGCTCAGCCTGTAAATATCAGTTATACGTAGAAGATAAGAAAAACAAAAGAGGAAAGACTTGGGCAACTTTCATGTAACTGTTAACATGGGCAAGAGATCAAGACAATACCTTCCTTCTATCTGAAGTCAGTTGAGGAAGGGACAATCTTATCACTTCTCCATCATTATTGGGTGTCAATCCAAGGTCAGAGCTGACTATGGCCTTCTCTATAGCCTTTAAGCTGGAAAACCATTTAGTGTCAAAAGATATATGCACCAGCCCAACATATAATCGATTGCAAATGAATTCATGTGTAGACCAAAATCAATAGTCTGCAACATGATACAAACACACCAAAATGAACTTATTCTATATTGCCTAAAAGATAATAAAAAGACATCAGGTTAGAGAAAATTCACTATATTCAATAAATTCAACTCAACATAGCCTTTTTTGAACTTTTTTTTTTTTTTTTGATAAATACCTTTTTTGAACTATTTTAAAACAGCTATATGAATCATATTTTTCCACTCCTCTGTAAAAGGCCATAGCCTCAATAAAACTACTTGTTAACATGTCATTCATTCCTAACCCTACCCGCGTCAACTTTAGTCTTTCCCTTCTCCTAGCATTCCCTAAATGTGGAACATTCCACTCTTCGTAACTGGCGCACTTTCTGAACCATATTAGTCGATTTTATCTTGATTTATATCAAATAATAGGTGCTACTTCAACCATATACAAATGTATTCATTTCAAATCATATCCTTTCTTATCTTGCAACACAGCCATCCCAACATTCGCATTTCCGCCATGCTTTATGCATGTGTTGTTTCTTAGTTGTCCAACATTCCACCCTAAAAAATACAGTTGGTCTACGTCAGTCACACCATATATTATATGCACATCCTGCATTAATTCTATGGTTAACATCATTTCTATTTTCTCTTTCATTATGAATAATTGAGCCTAAATAACAAAAATTCACATTTTTGAACCTCTTGATCCCCAATATTCACGGCCTCAAATTTACTATAAATTATATCCAGTTTTTTCTTACTTAACCCTTTTAATTCTAGAGTTTCCCTCCAAATCTCCAATTTATAACTTACTCCTCCTAGAGTTTAATCAATTAAAAGAATATCATCAACAAACACCTTTCACCATGGAAACCCATCCTGAATGTGTCTTATCAGTTAACTGTTGATGTAAGTTTATAATAATTAGAAATTTTCTTGTTCTCCTACGGTCGTTCTAACTATAGTCACACATACATCACATTTCCTTTATTGTGTCAATGTATCTTTTTGTGACTTCTTTCTAATCTAGAACCCTCCATATTAAATTTTTAGGTTACAATGGCATAGGCTTTCTTTAAATCAATAAAAATTCTCTATATCTTTCCATTAATCTTCAATAAGTAAACGGCCTCCATGGTGATCTCCTTGGTATGAATATAAATTGATTTTCTGACACTTAAGTCCCTCGTCTAACCTCTCCCAAAGTTCCATAGTATTGACTCGTCGCACTCATTGACGCAACGGAAAAATATGAATCTCCAAGGTTATTATATTATTCTAAGCCTAAACTTCCTAGATGCTTTTCATCTAATAATTTCTCAAAGTAACTTCTCCGAAATAAAAAATAATTTAATCCCATCATAATTTACTAAAACCATTTTTTACTCATGATGCATTTAATATGGTTTACACTCTAGTTTTTCTCACTCTTGGTTTAGCAAGTCTATATATATTATTTTCCCCATCTTCTGTGCCTAATTTAGAATATAGATCAACATATGATCCATATTTAGCCACTCACATTGCTTTTTGACTTACTACCTGACATTCAGTATTTTTCAAAAGTTTCTCAAAATTCACTAAATTCAATAGTCATGAAATATTTGTATCTATTTGTTTTCCAAAAAGCGCAAAAATGGAGCAAGTTTCCACTCATAACATATCCACTGAAGATAAACAAATGAGGCATGAACCACATTTCCTCCACCCACAATAGACATCAGCTCCATGAGAAATCAGTTTACAGAAATTGTACCTGGATTTGTCGTAAGGCTGCACCAGGAGAGAGCTTGAATCAGGAGTACTGATTTGAGCTATGCTCTTCAAGCTGACTGGAGTCCCATAGTACTCTACCTAGAAAAGACCAGAACAGCATGCAGACATCAAACAACAAAAATAATCACATTAACCATCTCACATCCATTGTAGTAAATATGCAAATCTGACTGAACTGGTTCAAATCCTGATTTTAAAGACAAAGTTCAACACTTCAACGGGAATAAAGAAGCCCACACAAGTTGAAATGCTAATGTAGCAAATTTTCATACAAAATTCATCTGTGTAACTTAGATTCACACAAATCAGAACTCATCGAATATGACCTTTCCACCTTAAGTATGAGGGGTCTTTATCCCCCATAGAATAACAACTGAAATGTTGCAAGACTGCAGCTGTCTAGCTGTAAAATACTGCTTAATAATACTAATAGGACTCCTGCGGAAATTTGTCTCCCATTTCCTAGTCAAACTACTAGTATAAGTTTTAACTGCCAGCCAATCTGCAGCCATATTAAAACACGCTAAAAACATGATTAGCTCAAATACTACTTGTGGGGGTTCTTTAATATAAAGTTGCTACAAGTAGCAAGGGTAATATCGAAAACAAATGTGAAAGATCCAGACAACATGGAATCCGAGGTGGATTGAGGGAGGTGGAAGCACAGGCAAACTTGAGAGAGAGTGTGAAGATGGCAATGTAATAATACGCTATTGACTCCCTTGGTGAAGATGCGTGGAGAAAGCATGGGTGTGAGAGAGTCTTGGAGCTCTCTCCGTGTAGAGTAACATGCTTCAATGCATAATGCTTCAGCTTTATATTTCCAAATCCTAGGCAAAAATTTGCAACTGGTAGGATGTTGCATTAACATATAAATAGAGCTTTTTTATCCTCCTTGCCCCACACATACTCTATCCAGATCCTCTACTTCTTCTATAGGTATCCAGTACATTAATATTAGGAATAAAACCCAGCTGTCTGATCAGTTATATATTTGTCAGAATGTTCATCAGTGATTTTTTATGCTTCTGAATTAGTTGATATTATCAATTTATGACAGAGGAACTAATACAGCAGAACCCCAAATAACTACACATCATTAATTCATACAACTTATCTTGCATATTTACATACACTTGATATTTGTATGAGATAAAAGAGCACGAGTTCTTTTTTTCCCCTCTAAGTTCTAGTAAAGACTAAAATGGTGAAAGTCTGAACTAGGATTTAACATAGATTTTGCTTTACCAAATACAAAGAACTGGGTAAAGAATATAATTTCCTTAAAGATAACAAACCCCAAGTTGTCCACTCCACACTAAACAATTCTGCATATTAGCTTTAGAATTATTCATATCAAATTAAATGAGCCTAAGAAGCCAAACCTTAAGTGCCAGAGTGTCAACATTATAACATCTTCTTAGGTATACGTTAAGTGTCAACATTATAACATCATGTGTCATTATTTTCTGTGGCTTAAATGACATTATTCCAGGACACATTTCAGCGAACAAAATATCAAGAGAACCAAAAAGCAGAAGTGGCCTTAAACTACTGAGGAAAAACAGAAGTGACCTGCATGTGAGAATTCATACCTCAACCCGATCCAACATGGATGGGTTTGCTCTCCCTGTTCTTATGGAATTGAAATTTGATCGAACAGTTTCAATTGTCTTCTCCATCCTTGCTTTCTGAAAATAAGTAACAGTACCGACGAGGATCATAGTTATAAGTTACCTATTACCTAAGTCCCCAATGAAGAAAAAAATATATATACAACAATTCTAAGGACAACTACCCCGCGCGCACACACACAAACTTACAACATCTTTTTCAATCAATGATTTCTCGGCCTCAATTTCTTCAATAGTTGCACACCTAAAAAGTCCTGTTCTGAAGAATAATCCACAAACGACATGACACAAACAATAAGTTGAAACCAACAACATTAACCAAAAACATGCGACAAATTTTGAACTCAATTTTCGCAGCCATAGCAAGTGTGAAATTTAATCAACGAAAGTAGACTTGCCTCTTTTCAGACGATCGTTTCACAGCAAAAGGTTTTCCCACAAGTCTTCTGGTGCTAGCATGAAGTGCAACGTAATTCCCAGCAGAGCTCCACGAAAACACAACATTGCGAAAGGTCGAATTGAATTTCTCGCAATCTGTAACACAAGTAACGAAACCATAATAGATTTATGCGCGAAACACAAGAAAATCAATAACTAATGAACCATCACCGACTCAGTCGAGTCGCAAGAAAGGACAGTAAAATAACCCTTAGGAACACGGTTAGGGCCAGAAAATCAAGAACTAGTGAACCATCACCGACGCAAGAAAGGACAGTAAAATAACCCTAAGAACACGGGGCAGGCCTAGCGAACAATCACTGACTCAGTCGAGACGCAAAGAAAGAACAGTAAATGAAACTAAAACGGTGCAATGTAAAGATGCCTCGCATTGATTCATATCGAAAGAGCCAAATACAGATGATAATAATAATAATAGTAAAGATAAATAAAGACGAAGATATCTACAGTGTACGGACCTCGAAGGGATAGTAGGGTTTTGGGAGGGTTCGTCTTGTTGTTTGGGTGCAGGTAGATGGTGCGTACAGGAGTCGCAGGCGAAAACGACATCGCCATTAGAGATAAGATACAGAGAACGAGTGAGTATGTTGAAATGAAGGAGACGGTCGGTAGTTTGGGTATTTTTATATATTGAAAGTGACTATTGTTATTACCACTGGTTAGATGCGTGGAACTTCGACTTTCAAAAGAAATATTAAATATTTTAAAAAATTAAAAATCCTATAATTACAAAGATAAACCCTGATCTTTCTAAAATTAAATGTTTTACCCCCATGTCACCTAATATAGAGCTGGAGCCGAAAATTTGAGAGCAGAAACGCAAAAAAAGCTGCTATTAAGAAAGCTTGTGTGACTTAAATTTTATCCATCACAAGCTGTCAAACTTTTACCAATTTTAATAATTATTTTTACAATTAGAATTGGTCTTGAACAATCTCAATTTAATTTTTAATTTGAGCTTTAATTGAGGTGTCAGCAACCCAACTTCACAGAAACTTAAGTTTAAATTTTAAATATATTTTATATATCTCAAATTCTTATATTGATACTTTGAAAAATTAATCCACTGAGAATTTCTTAACAGCTTTTTTAGAAATTTGCATTATTTTTTTAAAAATTGGTATTTTTTATAATAATTTTACCTAAAATTGATCCCAGAACAATTTAATTTTGAACTTGATTTTTCTAACTGAGCTCAACCCTAGTTTAAAAATTTTGAACTTGATTTTTTATATATTCACGCATGCATCCATGTGCGCACAAGTTTAGTGCAACTCAACTAACCTGAGCCAACTCGACCATGATCTTTTAACTCATGGCGTGCTAACAATGCTTACAACGTGGGTTAAGCTAGGGTTTTCAAATTAAAAGGGTCAATTTGGGATTGACCTTGTAATTATTAGATGAGTGAGTTGAATTTGGGTTTTTCAAAATAATGAAGAGTCAAAATTCAATTGAATCTAGAAACAGACAATCAATTTTGAACAAACCAAAACTCAATTCGGTTAATTTGTAACTCTAAGGCTGGTTAATTTGTAACTCTAAGGCTATGTTTGGTACGGTGGGTTTGAAGGGAAATAATAAAATTAGTTATGAAGGGAAGGGAAGGATAATTTTAACCTCTTATCGTGTTTAGTTGATTAATAAAAATAAAAATAAAAAAAAAAGTAGAGGATAATAATGAGAAAAGAAAGGAAAAGAAATAGAATTATTTTAATAAATTTACTATTTTGCCTTTTTATATTTTAAAAATAAATTTATACATTTAAAAAGGCCACCAAAAAAAAAAAAATTTGGCAAAAAATGGGCATAAGCTATAAGGCCCATGGATGATGGGCCACCAGAAAAGTTTTAAAAAAAATCGGGCAAAAATGGGCATAAGCTATAAAGGCCATGGATGATGGGCCACCAAAAGAGTTTAAAAAAAATTAGGGCAAATCATTTAAGCCTCCAATTTACCCTCCATCTCTGTTCTCGTTCTCAAACCCCCCCTCCCTTCTCTGTGCAACTGCAAAAAATAAAATATACACTAATCAGAAGAGAGAAATCCGTATACTTCACCCATATCGGCATATCATTTCAAATTGTTCAAAAAATCAAAACCCATCCAGTTCGGGTTTGCCGTTCGTAAGCTTCAGTCACTGGCTCTGTCAACTCTCAAGCTTACCCCCCTCTCTTTGCAACTACTAATGGGTATGTATGGGTTTTGTTTAATTTTTTTTCTAAATCGACTAATCAAGGTTTGTAATTCTTGCTTTGATTTTATGTAAGGGTAAATTTGGCATGATAAAGTTTCTCCTTCCCTTTCCTTCCAATTCCTCCCATTTTTGGGAGGTTAAGAAAGTTAGTGTTTAAGCCTACTGATATCCTTCTAAACCCTTCCCTTTCCTTTCCTTTTAACAATTTTTGCCAAACACAAATTTTTAATCCCCATCACCGTCCTTTCCCTTTCCTCCCTTTTCCATTGCACCAAACTGACCCTAAGGTTCCGTTTGGATTGAGGGATAGTGAGAGAAAAGAAATGAAAAAATAGTGTAGATTGTGTGAATAGATCAAGATTATTATTATTTTTTCATTTATTATTATTATTTTTTTTTCTCATAACTAAAACTATCATTTCTAAATTTACCCAACATGTTCATGTTTCGTTTGGTGTAGATTTGGGGTTGAACATTTGGGCAAATGTTATACTTCACGAATCCATATTTATGATTTTAACTCAAATTACGTGGCCATTGTTGCTGGAGGATATATATGAACGTGAGTGCATCATGTATACAATGGTAATGAAAAGAAAATAAACTCGCTCTTTCTTTGTAATCCTCTCTGTGTGCTACATTTTCTTTACATTTATATAATCACCACCCTCTTTTTATGTTGTTTCATTTTGTTTTTTTCTTTTAACCATGCTAGGTACATATGTAGGGATGCAATTCGAGTAGTTTTCATGAGTTGAACGGTTGAATTCCAATCCAACTCACAATATGAGTAATATTGTCCGAGCTCTCGGGTTCCCCAAGCTCAGTTTTGGAAAAGGTAGGGCGAGCACAATCATGATCAGATTGATTGGGTTCCTTGGGTCAGTATTTAATTCAGTAAAAAATTATATCAAAATTTTACAACAATCAGACCTTGCACTATTGGGTGCAGATAAATTGCAATCCACGTTTAAAATTTTATTTTTAGATGGAGCTCTAGGTGGATAATATCGACTAAGAATCATCAAGTTTATCTCAAAATAGTTTTGGATTAGATTACTGTTAAGCATTGAAATTTTGTAAACTTCATGTAAATTTCTCAAAAGTTACAAATAAATTCTGAAGCCATCTGGTACGTGTATAATTGAAAATAAGAAAAATTAATTATATATAAC
>JAOTQH010233758.1:0-23206 GCA_025631255.1 Cornus kousa
TATCTTTGTATAAAATGGGTAATTTGTGATAATGTTTTATCAATTTTTTTTTTTTTTTATAAATATATCCTTGTCTATTTAGATTTAATTTTATTAGGAAACTCATAATAAAAACTAATTTGAGGTAGAATTTTAGAAAAATTATGTTTTTTTTTTATAGATTTTCTAATAAATATTTTTTATATTAATAATTCTTATCTAATTAAATTTTCTTTTATTAAAAAATTCACAATAATAAATAGATAAATAGGTTAATTTAAATTTTATTATGTCAATTTTAGTGTTTTAAATATTTTTTATATAAGTAAATAAATACTTAAATATTGAAACTCTTTGCACAGCCTGGTTATATTGTGATAATTATCCATAAAAAATAACTATACTTTTTATATTGAACTAAAAATAAGAGTTTTATATAGAATGTGATTGATTTTATTCGGTAATTTTAATGTGTTAGAGTTTTATAGAAACTCTTTTAAAACCTCTTTTTATATCAATTAATAAATATTTTTTTATATTAGTGTTATTTGTCTAATTAGATTTCCTTTTATTAAAAAACTCTTAATAAATAAATAATTTGTGTTAGAATTTTACAGAAACTCTTTAAATATATTTTAATCTAGTGTGATAAAGTTTTATTGAAAATAAAATGGGTAATTTGTGATAGTGTTTTATAAAATTATTTTATTTTCTTTAAATATATCCTTATCTATTTAGATTTAATTTTATTAAGAAACTCATAATAAAAACTAATTTGTGGTAGAATTTTAGAAAAATTATGTTGTTTTATATATCAATTAATAAATATTTTTTATATTAATAATTCTTATCTAATTAGATTTTCTTTTATTAAATAATTCATAATAATTAATAGATAAATAGATTAATTTAAATTTTATTATGTAGATTTTAGTGTTTTAAATATTTTTTATATAAATAAATAAATACATAAATATTGAAACTCTTTGTACATCTAATAATAGTATAGATAAAAACTCTTTTTATATCAATTAATAAATATTTTTTTATATAAATAAATAAATACTGAAATACTGAAACTCTTTGGCAGAGCTTTGTATTTTACTCTGGAATTTTGGATTTTTAGAATTCTCAATATTTGTACCCCTTTCTCCTTCCTCCATGCCTCTATTTATAGGCTTTTTGAATTAATAGGTTGATGGCATGTGTCCATTTCTGATAATGGCATAATTATAACTGGGTCAGGCCGGTTATATTGTAATAATTATCCATAAAAATAACTATTCTTTTTTTATTGAAATAAAAATAAGAGTTTTATATAGAATGTGATTGATTTTATTAGGTAATTTTTAGAGTTTTATAAAAACTATTTTTACAAAAACTATTTTTATATCAATTAATAAATATTTTTTTTATATAAATAAATAAATACTGAAATACTGAAACACTTTGCACATTTAATATAGATATAGATATATATTCCGACCTCTCCCCATGTTCACCCACCCGAATATTTTCTCACAATTTCTTTAAATGTCAGATAAAATGCAAGTAATTCCTAGGTTACTTGCCTCGTCTTTCTTCTCTTCATATTAACAAGGATATGTAGATATTGCTACTATCAAATAGTATTACAAGATGATGAATGTTATGTTGGTTGCTGGGAAAATTTAAAGAACATTTAATTAGTTTGTAATATCATGTCGTATTTAATTAGTTTATAATATCATCAAACTCATTATATTTATATTTTATTAATGTCATGATAAGCATATATAAGCATGATTTTCTCTTCTACATACGGAAAAGTGAATTTCAAGCATCTAAAGTCTACTAATGAACACAACATATTTTATCAAGAAAAATAACAATATTATTTTTATTAAAATGATCATGTCAATGAAAATAAGGATTAAAAATGGGATATGTGTAATGTTGATTAGATTAATATGATGCAAGTTTATTGTGTTTAATACATATCTCACCAATCAATCAGATGAAAACAAATAATAAGCATGACTCCTCACTCCATTAGAATTTGTTCAGTTGTATTGATCTGCAGAGGGTGGAACTAAACAATTCAATTATTATTGGATTAGGATATACAATGTATGTATCTCCCAACTTGGAAATTGATGGTTCAACCTCCGGGGACATGTGTATAAGTTAATTTACCTACAATATATATACATATATAATCAAAGTTGTATAAGTTAATTTACCTACAAAATATATACATATATAATATAAGTTTTAAGATTATGGAGGTGATAAATGTCCTCAATTCGATTATTGAGATTGAAGTATAAAGCACACTTACATTATTTATAGAAGTAAGACTGCATATTTGGCTTTTAGAACGATGCTTATAACTTTTTGAGATCAAAAGTTACTTTGAATAGTTTTTGAATTACCTTGTTAGAAGAACTTTGAACTCTTATAATTGCATTTAGAGGAAGCCTAGGAAGCACGGATACGTCTATGTGACAAATCTCAAAAAAATAGAACACGGATATGATATTGATATGTCAAAAAATAATAATATAATATTTTATTATATATTTTTTTGTTAAATAATTATTTTTATTCATTTTATCCACACAATTATGAATGAAAGCTCTAATCTTGAGTTCAAAATTAAATGTTTATTATTTTTTTATTTTAAATTTTATATTATTTTTCGTATTAGTTCTTAATATATATTTTTATATCGCATTAAATTTCATCCTTCTAAAAAAAATAGTTATAAAATCACTCTATCATGTTCTGAAAGTGTCCAAACATGTCTTTGTCGTGTCCCAGTATCCAACCAGAAAATAAAATATTCAAATTTCAGGACAAGTAGTTGTGTCCAAGCCATGTCGTCATGTCGAGGCTATGTCCGAGTGTCCAACACTGCCACAGCACCCCTAGGTGGTCTGTCGGTGCTTCACAGGACCCAGGTGATTTATGTTAGTAATACAGTAGCCATGTATTGCTTATAACAACCCCGTGTTGCTCACTGTCGGTGATTATAATTTAGTTTGATGCAAAAGATGGATATGGGGCTAAATTCCTTTTTGCAATTTTACTGTTTCAAAACAAACAACAATATCTTCAATGATGTCACGTCAGTTTTTCCAATCTTTGATGGTGCAATCATAGCAGAACAAAACACAATCTTTGAAATCTCTTTTTCATCAGAAGGCTTTAGTGGGTAAATCCTTTGGCAGCATTCTCATTTTCCTTTTGGTTGCCAAGAAAATTGACAGAAAATCCGTGTGAAAGCATGATAGGGGAGAGAATTCAGAAACAAGTACTACAATTCTTTTCATTGAGAACAGATTTGGTAAGTTTTTGGGTAAAAAGTCGTCAATCACGTAACCGATGATGGTGGTGGTGGTGGTGGTGGTGGTGGTGGTCATAAAATTGACAATTCAAGTCTTGGATCACCTCTAAGAATACTAGACATGTTTTCAAAATAAGCCAATCTGAAAAAGAAACCAATTCTAATGACTAAAAGCTGGATTCATCTGAAAATACTACATAAAAGACAATAATACAATAAATATTTCTACAATTCCTTCAAATCGTACCCCACATGAATTTCAAAATTTCCATAAAAATTGAAAAATGGAATACTGCATAAAAAGACGATAATACAACAAAGATTTCTACAATTCCTTCAAAACATACCCCACATGAACTTCAAATTTCCATACAAATTCACATTTTCAAGCAAATACTATTCTAAAACAAATCTCATTTTTGTGATTTGTTGGCTATTTTCCAAGTGGCGATGAGAAACAGGATTATTTGCACACCATAAAATTGAAATCAATGTGGATTCGAATGGCAAATTGGGCAACCAGATCAGTGTCAAAATCTTTAATTCCAAATGTTTCAACTTCGATTCTGCAGTGGGAACACAAGGAACTTAAATGTGCTTGCTTTTTAATAAATTTACTGTTATGTGGTTCATTTTGTTCAAGGTTTCTGCACAAAACTAATTTGAACAAAACATATACACACATCATACATGTGATATTCATATATAAACTTGCATATCTAAATACACAAATCTGAGTATATGAAAGCAATCAATTTTGTTCAAAAGTTACCAGCATAACTATTTGCACTAGGTTCTGATTTACATACATATACAGATATATATATATATATATATATATATATATATATAGTCTTTACCCTCCTCCTAATGTTTGTCTTTGCTTCCAAATTAAACAAAATGAAATCTCCTTCAAGTTCCTTGCATGCATACAAGACCATAACCAAAAAAGTATCAGGCCTTTTTTTCAGATCAGCACTTTTTTCCCCAGCAAGACAAATTTTATTACCAAAAGAATATATAATATAAAATGCGAAACTCAAAACGCGAAACTCCATACACTCTCAAGCTAAAAGATACAGATTAAAACAATGAACAAAACAAAGACACAAGATACTACAAGAACATAATAATGAAAAAGAAATAGTCTTAAGAGAGTAAAAACTAACCATCAAAGTATTCTAAAGTCAGCTTCCAAGATATAATTACATTCATAATGAAAGTAAATAATAATTTGGTTTCCAAAAAGTTCTTCTTTCTCATATAAAAAGGCTCAAAGCAGCATTTTAAAAGCAATAGGACATACCAATAATAGTGGCAGGTAAACCCCAAAGACGCCAAAAAAATTTAGCCTTTGAGAGTTCTATGTTACCTAACATAATAAAACAGAATGAAACGCAACAAATAGAGGAGGGATATACAAAGCTAAATTCAGGGAAAAAGATATAGTATGAAATCCATTAATGGGCATTAGCTTACCTTGTTACAGATGCTGGAGCTGTAACATACTCCAATAGAGCGAACGTAGAAACACAGCAACTTTGGGGTTGAAAGCAGCAAACTCTCAATGGTGAAAACTGTCTCCAATGATTCAATGACATATTTACATCTGAGCAATTGAAATGTAAGCAAAAAATCTCCATGGAACAACGAAACAATTATACAATAGAAACACGGGGACAAATATTTATAAATGACGAATATTGATTGCATAGATTAGCAAGATTGCGCATTTCAGTCCATACATTGATTACTTGTTTCATACAGACAATGAAACATGGACTACATAATAGGAAATATACTTCATTATACAAGTACACCCCCCTCATTACTTCTATTTCCTGCTGAACAAACGTCTCAATTTCCCCTTTTCCAATCGCTCAAGTAGCTTCTTGGCACCTGGGATTTCCATCTCGGATAACTTCTTGAGATACCCAATTGCCCCATATGAGATCATCAACCTCTTACATCTCTTGCTAGGGGATAGTGATACGAGGCAGGAAACAGCATATTTCTTTGCAGTGTTCTGAGGACTCGGATCAAGCAACTGGACCAGATTTGGCACACTTTTATCATCCTTTTTAACTTCTCTGCAATTATGTGAGAGGACCGCTAAACTTGAAATTGCTTGGGCAGCAACTTCTCGAGCACTGTTTGTTTTGGCCTCAAGCATCTTGACAAGCAGAGGAATACATCCAGCTTCACCAATCAATTTTTTCATTTCTATTGAACTGCAAACTCGACAAATTGCTGACGCAGCCGCTTGTTGAGCACCCAATGATCCAGATCTAAGAACATGAACTAAACGAGGAAGGAGACCATACGAAACCAAAACGTCCACTGGAATCAAGCCAACCAAATTCCTCAATGCCGCCACAGAAGATTCTTGAGGCAAAGGACCATCAAGATAAGTCAATAGACTTCGGACTCCACCTTCAGAAATAACAGCCCTTCGAAGATTGTCATTACTGGAAGTTAGATTTTGCAGGCATTCAGCTGCATACTCTTTAGATCCCAATAGTATTCCACAATCAAGGAGATCGATCGTAACCTTTACAATCCCTTCTTCAGCAAGGGTTTGCCGCACTTCTGGAACAGCAGATATATTTTTCAAAGTACATGCAGCTGCAGCTTGTGAAACAGAATCACCAGTTCTACAGATCTCAATCAGTGGCCGTACACCACCATGTCCAACAATTGAGCGGGCCGTTTCTGCCGACATTGACAATCTCTGGAGTGAAATTGTAGCCTTCTCTTTACCCACAGCGCTCCCTGATTCAACAAGCCTTATCAGAGGCGGAAGAACACCTTCTGAAACAAGCCAATTCTCACAACTCCCAGACTCTGCAAGTGAACAGATTAACGTGACAGTCTTTTCCCGGATTCGAGGAGAAGTTGCAGTGAGCAACTGGACTAAAGAAGCAATATTGCTTCTTCCCATAACAGACAAAACATTCTTCTCATCCTCTTTCATGACTTCAACAAGGCTGTCAAGAGCTCTGTGTTTAGCTTCTAAGTGTCCAATCTGAAGCCGGGCAAGCAATTCCCTTATATTGCCATGTGTGGCAGTAGCCTCAGGTTCTGCTGAAGAACTGGCCACCCCAGAAGAAAAGGTCACCTCCCCAAGCACTCCAGTCTTGATTAAAAGCCCACAGTCCCTCAAATTCAAATCCAATTTCCCTGACAAGGCATCAAGGTCACTCTGCATCCGAAGCTTCCCTTCATACTTCTCTTTAACACACAATTCTGCCAATTCAATCGCTTCATTCAAGGTCTGCGAAACTGCCTGCAATTGCTCCTTACACAGAGCATTCTTTGAGAAGCAAGGATGGCTTGACAAATCAGATAATCGCGAAGGGATCTGCTCCAATTTTGAAATTATCATCTTCCACCTCCCAGGAAACCCCTTGACTTGCCTTGCCTTCTCAAGGGCAAGAGGAACAAGCTCTTGGGCACGTGACAGCCACTCCTCGGCTGACTGGGTATCTGCCAAAACATCTTTTCCACCATCCTCAACCATGATTTCAATATGGGTGTAGATCAAATAGATGATTAGAGCTGGAGAGAACTGAAATCAATGGAAACCAAACGTTCAGAGCAATGAATCAGATGAGAAAAACATTAAAAGATGTGATCTTTTTCACACAAAATTATCTGAGTATGCATCAAAGAACACAAATTTAGAAAAACTAGAACTTTAAAAAGATGAGCCAGATGGAAATCTATGTGAAACTGGGTGTGGCTCAAATTGATTGTCAGAAATGATAGATATAAAATTTAGATATACCAAACCTTCAAAGAGTTATCTAACATGAGAAAAGCAGTAAAATATGTCATTTCTATCATAAAAAATTAAGAGCCGTGGAGCAGTTGCAATCTCACTCAATAAATTATAAACGAAACAACTCCAATAAATCATATAGAAAGGGCCAACATTAGGAGCTTCGAGAATTTTGTATCATCTCATATTGCTCGTTTTCTGAAAATAAAACCCGATAAACAAATACTAAGTACCTACTGAGAAGCCCCACGAGTATTCTATATAGCTTTGTCATTCAATGCCAACCAAGACAAGATTTTTAAAATTACAACCACAGACCCACTCACACATATACACACAGTTATATACTATATTGTTGTAGATTTTAATAGGAGCTGATGAAAGTGAACTGAAGGAGCTTTGGAAGGCTATCCACAACCGTCCAATAAAGGCCGTCGGCATATATTTTTCTTAATTACCAAAATGCCCTTTAACATTTCATGTATGTTTATGATCTACTGGTATGTGTGGTGTAGTACAATGTAAAGTACAATATAGCTAATGTGAGGGTATATTGGCAAGTTAATGAGGATAAAGCCACAACTTTACTTTTCAACCATGGAAGCTGGTCGATGTACTAGATCCACTGATAAAAAGCTCTGATCACTTGGACTAAATATAATCCAACGGCCTAGATCTCTATAAAAATATTAGCTGTATAACAGCATTGCCATTTTTATCACCCTAAATGTATATAGCTGGTATTTCAGAGAGAGATAGGGACTTTTCCTCTGATACTAGAGAGAGACTTTGCTTTGAAGAGAAGATAGGAGTCTCTATCTACATTCTACAGTTGTACATATAATGAGTGTATTTAAATTTATGAAATGGGTCCAACCTCACAAAAAATAGTACTTAACAAATTAATTTGATGCAATATAAAATACAACAACAAAATACCTCAAATTGTTTTCTCCTGTAAAATCATTCAAAGCACTGTAACAGCCACAAAAATAACAATAGCACTCTCTGCTGTTTCTGTAAGCAAAAAAACACAATTAGAAACAGTAAACCAAACAAGATACAAATCAACTACTAACTAATAAAACCCTAATTTTAGAAGGCAAATGTTTTATATTAAAGTAAAATATTTTTTTTCCCCTCAAGCAAGCATCAGAAAAGCAAGCCAAAAAAAAAACAGGATCAACCTTTAAGACTCAGAAACAAGAAGCTTCGCCCTTTTTCACCAGAAAGCAACCCAATATAGCTTGATCGTCAAACCACTCCCTGCGTAAAGTGAAACCCAGGACTACTTCCACGAAACAAGACACCCACTAGACTTGATCTTCAAATCTCTCTAGAAAACTGCAACCAAGAATTACTTTCTAAGAATAAGAGATACCCAGAAAACTTGATCTCCAAAACACTCAAAATTGTCTACTCTCGCTCTCAGAAATTGAAATCCAGAAACAGTATATCAGAAACAGAAGATACCCAGAAAGCTCTTTTGTTTCCTGATGGAAAATAAAGACAATTTTAGAAAGAAAAAAAAACGAAGAAAATCAGAAGAATCAAGTTTGAAAAAATGACCAGACGAAGTATCGAGCTTTAAACAGAAAATAACGAAAGCGAACAATCGCATTCAAAAATCAAACCTCTTTCAAATTTCTCTCTCATAGAAGAAAATGTCAGAGTCTGCTGTGTTCTGTCGCCTGGATTCTCTATCTAGAATATTGTAAATTTGTAATGCATACGCATTATTTACAGTGTTATGGTGGAGAGAGAAGGTGGGCTCTGTTCGGACAACGAGCTTAAATGTCGAGCACGTTATGAGATCCGACGGCTATTATTGGGGATGTAACCGTTGTGTTATAATGCTGAAATTTGAAAGTGCTTTTCGAAATTTATTTCCGTTACCGAGGATCTGATGTAGAAGGTCCAGCCACATGTACGGTGGGACCAGCTAAGTTACTTTTACATGAGTTTTGTTGAGCTCAGTACCACGTGTTCGTGAGTGCTGACTGGCGTCACGACTCACGAGTGTTATTTTGAAATGACGTAAATGCACCTAGAGTAGTTATAGAATCCCGAAAATACCAATATATTAATCGTTTTTTGTCGGTAATACTAGAAGCTATATTTAGAGAAACTGGATGGGTACTTTAGACTTTTGGTAAGTATAGTTGCTTGAAATTTAATTATCTTCAAAATTGTTAATCATAGCATACATTTCGATCTTTGAAAAAATATTGTCCGTATGTCACATAAGCTTAGCATTTGCTTCATTTTATATAGTTATGACCAACAAATTTTAAATTTTGAAAATGTAATGATTTCTGAGAATCACGAAATTATACATGAAGCCAAACTAATCTCATGATGATGACAACTGAACAGTTTAATTATTGTCTTGATTACAATCAAATTGGGTGGACTAATATCTTTTTTCAATTAGTGCACCTAATTAGGATACAGTGCATATTTCATACTCCTACAACTTAAGGCTACCTTTTCTTACTTTTGCACTAATAAGTAGTTTAGATTGTAAGGATATATATTTTTTAAATCAATCTTACTAATTCTTCAAAACATTTCTAGTTTCTCGATATGAACTAAAAAAAAAAAAAATCGATATGAAATGATAATTTTTAATTCTGTGTTTTGCCATTTATTTTGTGTGAGATAGTTTGTCCAGTCAACTCTAATCTTTCAAAAAAAAAAAAGAAGGTGCTAATGTGAAAGTACACTCCATTAAAAGTTTATAAGGTCACGAACTATACTTAATAATACAAAATTTCTTTTGTCCTCAAATAAATTACGCCACAATCTTTATACGGGACTCATATACATATGAAGATTGTGAACATTCTTCGTACACAGTAAAATATCCACAAACCACATATGCACTCATAATTGCGTTTTAGAATTACCCTCAGCTTTAGGGGGAAAAATGAAAAGGATCGAACCCTTTTTAATTGAAAAGTAAAAAAGAGCAAACATTATCATTTTGTCACTCAAGGGGACCTGAATTGTATGTTAGACTTACCCTTTACAAATTTAGATAATGACAACATGATTTGTCTAATGAAATACTAGTACTTAACTAGGTAATTGAACCAACCAACACTTTGATAACTAAGTGCTCATTTCCTTTCAATGAACCCAGAATCACTTTCAGATTTACCATAAATGTTGAGTTGGTTGGGCATATTGTATGTCTCACATAGTCACATGTTACTCACTACCTTCGTGCATTTAATAAATAAATCCTAGATTCTCTTTTAGAAGTAACACTAATAAATCTTTTTGTCAGACCTTTGAGCAACAATTTTTCACATTAAAAAAAAAAAAAAAAAAAAAACATTAACCTTTTTTGGAAAACAAAAAAGCAAATTAAACATTTTAAACTTATTAAATGCAGTTATTTTGAGTGCAATTAACCGTGTGTAAGTTCATTGTTTGAACAAGCATTCTCAATATTTTGTTGAAGTCTTTAGGAAGTGCATAGGATCGGGAACAAGTTATTTTGTGACTTTGCGGGTGTGAATAACCTTCGACTTAGCCCGTTAGGTAAAATAAACAAAAAAGATTAGACTCCTCATTTGTTACGAGTGAGTTGATTTTGGAATTAATTTTTCTCCATCTCATTGGCCAAGTTACAAGCCAACTGAGATGAACTGTTTCGGGGTCAATAATCAGACTTTGAGTCCCACCCTCAAGGAGTTTGACTTGAGCCTCCATCATCAAACTTAGTTAGAATACCGGAGAAGCATTTAATCTCTACTCATCGTTTAGATTTCACTCAAAAGTTCAAAACTTTGACTCAGTAAAAATAATATATATTATGTAAAACTACACACAAATATACTGGAAAAGAGAGTTAACACTTTTGGCTATAAGCATATGAGAACGAACACCTGGCAAACAGATGCCACCATTTCGGGCGTGACGCTGTCTACTGTCGGCAGCGTGGCTGAGCTGCGCAGCCTGCACCATACATGCATAAAACTACTATTTCTCGTAATTTACTCTATATTCCGACCTTTTTGTCATTTTGTTTCAACGTGTACAAATTCAAATTAAACCATCTCCTCCTAAAATTGGCATCTAGCTGAAACCAAAAAATATGGACAAGAGAGATAGTCGTGACTGCAAGAAGGTCAAAGTACTAAGTCAAGAAAGTTCCTTGTAATTTATTCAAAAATAATCCAATAATCTATTCTTCACGCCCTCTCTTCCACTACTTTTTTTATTTCTTCCTCATCTTCAAATCTTAAGCATGTATTGGAGAAAAACCGATACTACAAACCGAGGATATAATAAGCATTCCTCTATCCATAGAAGAATATTGTAACATCCGACTATTAATGGATAACCAGTTCTAAAGATCTTTTGATTGGGTTGCAAAATATCTACACTACCACACAAGAACCAATATATAATTACATGAAACACAAGTCATCCAAATCCTAATTTAGAAATAATTAACATGATCGCAATTTCTAATAAAACACATCATTCAACAATAAACTAGAGCCATGGAGGTGGTTTTTTCACTGAAAAAAAGAGTTTGGATCTTTAAACAGGTGTTCCCGGAGAGTAAAAATAGTGCTACTACTAAAAGTGACGAGTCCATAAACCAAATGCCATTGAAAGTCATCTAGCTCAGCAATTCAGAAGTAAGCATATCACAGCTACATTTCCAACAGTCTCTATCAGAAAGTGCAAATAGAAAATTGGAACTGGGAACTGAAAAAGCACAAAAAAAAAACACAGGTAGGGGAAAGGAGGATAGGGAATATAGAAAACAAAGGTCCTACCAACTTCAGGATCAAGATCTTCCACGTGGCCGGGGTGAACGACTGCATTGCCAATTCAGTTAAATATTAGTTAAACTATATAATCAAACAAACATCAACCATAAAAACAATAAAAACACAGTTAAATTGCAATTCAGAATGATAGTTCTTTTCAAAGAAAAACAAGCAGAAAGAATCATTACATTCTAGGTAAAATCACTAATTTAGAATGATATAAACCTGTGATCTCTCTCCTTGATTGGGCTTTCTGTTCTATCATAGCTGGGACTTTCCCTTGGTTCAGCTCTAGAATGTGGTTTGGATCCATGACCATAGTCAGGACTACCTCTATCTCTACGATAGGGACTTGGGGAGTGCCCACGATCGTAGCTTCTTCGCCCAGGGGACTTGTCACGAGCCCTTCTGTCGGGGCTATATCCGTTCCTTCTTTCATCATCATCTCGAATTGCATATTCCACTGAAATAACCCGATCCATTAACTTGCTGTACATCGGAATCAAACAAAACCAAAATTAGGAAGCAATAGTGACCAAGGCTAAAGGTCAAAGGTGTGCTTTGACGAGCCTTTGGAACAATTACTAGGTGACAATTGAAAGCAAACATAATGCTCAAACACATTGTGCATTTTTCTTTTGACAAATACCGGATTCTTTAAAAAAAATCAAGGGCATAGTGCACAAATTTATTATGCAGCACCAGTGAATCAAATACACAATTAGAGAGAAAATGTGTCATTGTCAAACACTTCTTGGACAAATTTATTATGCAGCACCAGTGAATCAAATACACAATTAGAGAGAAAACGTGTCATTGTCAAACACTTCTTGGCTCTGTTCAGATTTGGTAACAAATTTCATGATCTTAAACAAACAGCTAAGAAATCTCGGACAAAAAGTTTGACATCATTTTAAAACTGTAAAGAAATTCTAGACAACTGTTAAAAATCATCCATGCTGAAAGTTACTTCCAAACAAAAATGTAAAAAAGTACTGTAGACGCTGTAAAAATGAATATATCCCTAGCCAGGAAATACTTCTCAAAAGAGATTATATTGTAAATAATATGGAAGTACAAAAGTAAACCTCATGTTTGTTGCATCCAATGCTCTGGTGGCATCCTCCTGTGATTCATAATGAATGAAAGCAAAATTCCTTCTAATCCTTATGTTTGATATTTTCCCATATTTGTCAAAGTGCCTCTCCAGGTCTCTTGTCCTAGTATGAATTGGATCAAAATTTATCACAAACAAGGTTTTTGAAGGTTTCGCATTTACTGGAGGCTTTCTTGAGTTACCAGGCCCTCTAGTGCCACGATCTTGCTGCAACATGGAATTTAGAGAAATTAAGTCCTGGAATAGTTTGGAGAAAAATTTGAAGGGGATGTTTGGACGGACATGGCATTAAAGCCAATCTGTAAATTTATGGGTGAAAAAGTATTCCTCCATAACAGACTAAAAGATATGGAGAGAGAAGAGGAAGGTGAGGGAGGAAAATAAAAGTTGGGGGGAGGGAAGTACCACAAATTGATTATAACATTACCATAAGAAATAATGTTTTTGGATCCTGTTTGTCTGTATATAATAAATATGTACAATTGAACACGACATAACGACCGTCCATGTTGGGCTCAGAGCACAAATCATCATCACTAACAAATTAACAATACCTTGGTCCACTCCACACGAAGCCGGTGCCCCTTCCTGCCAAACTCCATCCCATCAAGTCTTCGAATTGCATCCTCAGCATCTCTCTCATCATCCATATAGACAAAAGCAAATCCTGTGAAATCAAAATGGTAAGGAAACAGTGCAGAACAATTTTTTTTCTTTCTTTATGAACAAATCTAAAAATATACATAACATATTAAACCTGAATCAAGAAACCTCCATCATGAAACTTGAGAATACAACATATTGTCAACACTCAACAGGTTCAAAAACCATCGACCCAACACTCCAAAAAAAAAACACAACAGAAAACACATCACACACACACTCAAGGTAACAATTCTGTCAGGAAGTAAACACAAAACCTGCCACTGGTTCCGAAATCATCATGATATCAATGTTGAAACATGTCGGAAATTGAAGACTGAGCAAAAGTGATGGAGGAATGAAAAAGCAATGGTGTCTCAGGAAAATGTATGATAGTGGTTCCATAGCAGATCAGATTGGTTCTTCTGGAAAAACACAAGATGAACCTCGGGCACAAACCAGAAAAGGAAAGCAGAGGATCCGTCCATCCAGATGGAGCATGGACATTTTCAGTAATCCTGCGGCAAAGAAATTGTTGAGTATGGGGGTTTACACCACAGCGAAAGACCTGTTTTTCTCTAAGGAAAAATAACTTTTAAGGCACCATTCAAAAATAAATATTTCCAAAAACATATTGACCCTATTGAATATCAGCCAAGAGCCTTACCTAACAGCATTTGAACAGTGCCTTAATTGAGATATGCGCCGGAAATGGAAAAAGACAAGATCAAGCCCACATTTCTTACAAGAAACAAAAATCTCTCTTCCTCTCTCTGGTGCACGAGGGCACAATGTATACATGTATTGCTCTTTTAGAACTAACATTGATCAACAATGAACGGGCATCATTAATAGGCAGATTATTGTAAAAAGAAGTAAAACAACTCATTCCATCATACAAGTTGACTAATAAAAAATTAGGCAAAAATTGCCTTTATGTCACAAGGATAGATATGAAAAAGGGTCAATGAGTTCTTTCCAAAATTATCATTTTTTCCAATGATTTTTAAATGTTATTTTTCCTTTATTATGCACATCCAGAACCCAATTATGACTAAACATGAGAGAGCTCTTTTATAGCAGTCATCTGTAGTCTGAATAATGTCATGACAGTAGAGCCAGATAGAGTTGAATCTGCTACAATGCAGCAGACATTGATCGCCCTCCTGGATTGCTTTGCTGCCATGGGACGCATGCCAAACCAAACAAATTATATCTTATGATGCCCTTTTAACCATGAACCGTCGGTGTCAAACAAGTGGCTCAACACCATCATCACAGGATATACATAATACACAGAATTTTGGTTATAATACTGCCAGAATTTTTTACAAGAATTCAAAGACAAAAACATTACCTCTCCCCTCCCCAAAGCCAAAAAAATAATAACAATAGATAATAATAATAACAAAATCATCAACAGGAAAATTAATAACTTACCAGATTTTATATCCACCCGATCAACCGTCCCATATCTTCTGAAAATTCGCTCAACATCAGACTGGCGTGCTTCATAATCGAGGTTGCCGCAGAATATGGGCCTCATATTGCTCAAGCTTTAAACGAGACGGTCTTTTTCAACCTTTTTTTTATGTAAAAGAAGAGATGAAACAGTTACACAAAAACTTGTCAAAAATGTCTAAGGGGCAAAGGAGAAGTAACACTAGTTCTTCACAAACCAAAAAAATTCTAGCAACAGCTATAAAGGGATCATAAACAGTGTGTCTATCTTTCTAACCTAACAAGGGTAACTAGAGAAAGCACACGCGTAAAAACATGCAATAGCAACACAGTTTTTATACTTCCACCGAGTGACCTTGGGTGAGACTCTGCCTGGGCAGTGTCTATGAGGATGTGGTCACAACCATTGAAGCTCGCTATACTGTGTGTGTTGAGGGTCATGCCATGGATCAGGTCCAATCTGCTGTGACTATCAGTTCTTTTAGGGCTGAGTTGGACCGGGTCACTCGGGAGAGGAATGACCTGTTATGAACTTGAAAAATGGCCAGTCAAACTTTTACTCGAGTTCGGTTGCCCAGTATGATGAAAAATAAAACATAGTTCATTTTAGGAAAAAGCACTTCCAATGCGAAATTTTTGCTTAAAACCAAACCAGCATGCATTTTGCTGGTGATAAGTCTGATGACCAATCAGACATGAAACAATTTCACATTGTTTACACCAGAAGTTTCATATTAGATCACAAGAAAAAGATTAAGCCATATTGTACTAATCAATTTTAAAGTGATCCTTTTCAATAGAATAAAAAAATTATATGCAAAGAGAAAAGGTTAAGAGAAATAATTGGTACAACAAAACAATTGTCTAGGTAATAGTTCATGCCCATCATCACCTCAGGTCCAGACTATTTGACTATTACATTTCAATCAACTCAAACCTTCTTCATATACAAAGAAATAAACATCCTTTATTTTTATTTTATTTTTTTGATAAATGTGAAACATATAAATGGCAGCACAGCACAAGTACATGTTAAGTCTATACCACATAAAGCAAAAGAAAACAGAAGGCTGCAAACTACAAGAATGTTTGATTTAATTTTCTGAGAATAGTTTTTTGGTTAACAGGGAATAGAATAATAGAAAACAGTTCAAAATTTAAGCCAATTCCAGTTAATCTACTGCAGGATCTTCAAGACCAAAGTCCAAACAAAAGAGACCTTCTCAAACAGTATGAAAAAGCTTCAGGCCAAGCTATCAACATGGAAGTTTTCACACTTTCCTAACGACAACGATGATGTGAAAAGTGGGCATTTTGAGTGCAAACATTTTTCCTCATTTGGTTGACAGTTTTCAAAAGCTATTATTATATTACATGGAAACAGAGTGAACAAAGAACCCAATTAGAACAATTTTTTTTTTCTATTTCTAGAGTTCTTTTAAAATGAACCAAAAGGAAACAATTCATCGTGCTAGATAAAACAATTATCTCAGCAAGAATTCCTCCAACTTGAACCCTGTAACTTCACATCTTGAACGCCTCCTCTTCCTCCCTTTAACATTTATTCAAATATATGTGCCATCTTTGGAATCAGGTATTCAATTCAATGCTAAAAATTATTGTGGAAAAATAGAACTTAAAAATAGAACATAAAGTTAAAGACGCTGCACAAAAGTACAATAATTTTCTTCTACTATTATTCCTTCTATCCATTTTAAGCATCTTAAAACAAAATCCATTTTAGTGTATAGATTAAAACAAATAATCACAACAACATGTAAGCAACCAGATCTAAGACCAACAAGAACAGCAAGCTGATCAGATCATCATTCGAAGTGACTGCTGTGCTGACAGAATCATTAAACCTCCAATAAATTTTTTTTTTTAAAGAAAAAAAAACCTGTAATACAGTTATTAGCAAAACAGATCTGGACATACTTTTGATCAAACCTTCGAAATCGAATGATCTGCGAATAACTCGCCGTGATGTGTGGGCAACACTCAGAAGATCGAAACAAAATCAGATCTGATCTGATCAAATTCTATTATAAAGTTACGAAATTAAAATATCACAAACACATCTATATACACATATACATATATGATGTGATATATAGAGAGTTTTGAATCTCTTACCTCCAGAACTCTGCAGTGCGACGGACGGTTCAGTCAAACCCTAAGTGAAACTGTGAGGGAGAAAGAGATCAGAAAATAAAGTTCTGCAATTATAACATCACAAATGAATCTATATACGCATATAATATGATATGCTCAGACAATTTTGAATCTCTTACCTCCAGAATTTTGCAGTGCGACGAACGGCTCAGTCAAACCCTAAAGTGAGACCGAGAGAGTAAGTGAGAAGAAAATTGTAGTGCATAGCAGACCGTAAAGCATCCAATGAAAAGGACGACCTCTGACGTGGTGGTGGGGCCTCGGGCGGACCAAACCCTATCAATCTGAATCCCAGATAATTAACCCGCTTGGATAGTTGTTTTTTTTTTTTTTTTTTAAAAAAAAAAAATATATATATTTTGGAGATGCGATTAGCTTTATATTTAAGAATTTGATAAGATAAGAAAATTTATAAATTTTATATTTTTAATGTAGTATATGTTTTACTCTTTTATTGTGTAATAGACTAATAGTATAACCTGTTATAATATATTTTATAATATATCATTACCATATATAATATTATTTTATGTGATCGTTGTCTTAAGAGTAACTCCAACCACCTGCTATATGGGCTGTTAATTTCAAAATATAGTGAGTGAGTTTAGCATGAGCTCTCCAACCCATATGTCAAAATGGATGTCAAAGAGTAGTGCTATTTCGCTCGATTTAAAAAAAAATAGACATATTACGTCACCTACCTGGATGCTATTATAGGGCTACTTTAAAATTTAAATATATCAATACAATACAGCTGTTAACAAAGATTGAACAATCATTTTCTCTCTCTACCAAAGTAACCAAACAAAGCAATAATGCATCTCTCCCCCATTCCGGCAACACTGCGGGTCTTCAATTTCACATCCTCTTCGTTGTAATAGTCGTGAAACTGCAATAACATCTATTTTCCGATTGATCATCGACGTTTTGGGCAAACATCTTTTTAGCCTCTGAAGCCATTATTAGATCTGTGAATGCTTTGTAGCCTGGAGTTTGGGTAGCAGAAATTTCATATTTTGATGTAGAGAAAGAGAAAGTGAGATCTCTCAATTAAAAATGGAGTGAGAGGGTGAATAAGCAGATATGAGAAAGTTCATAAGAATTGAAAAATTGGAGATGCAATGAGTGAAGCCTAATCATGGTACTGGGTCTCCATTTGAAACCAACTTTTAAACTCGTTAATTTTTATCGAACTTCCAATTATTCTCACTTTTATTTTTCTTGAAGTGAAAATTTGTCTCTGTGCTGTTTGTTTCAACAATGGTTTATAATCCAAAAATAAATAAAAAATTCCATTGGAGACTCTTTAGTGAAAAAAATAATTTTGTAAAGAGAAGAATTTTTGGCAAAAAAACAGGGGAAATATCAGCCTACAATAGAGACAAAATGGCGAAGAAATCTCATAGGAAAATGGCAAAAGAAAATGAGGGATTACAAAAGGATATTTTTGTCTAACAAAATGTAATGCATTTATGGAGACTTGGTACTACCAATAATATATTGCCAGGTTAATGTCAGTTTTTCATTCGATATAAAATTGTCGTCAAAAATATCATTTTTCAGCTGGTAAAATATAACTTTGTCCAGATGAGGAATTGAATTTCAACAATTTTAGAAGATGATCCATCTGTTCTTTCCTGTGCCAACTATAGAACAAAATATAGCAGATGCCAAATCTGCTATTGCATTCTCTCCCCGCCTTTCTCCTCTCCCCCTCATCATGTAGAGAGAGAAAGTACACACAGCTGTGATTCCGGCTCTGGTGCACCACCTTTGCACTGCCTCTCTTCGCCTCTCTCAAGCTGGAACTGTGGGCAATGGAAACTAAAAGATATGGGTTTTGATTTTTTGAACAATTTGAAACGATATGTCGATATGGGTTTTGAACTTTTGATTCTTGCAGACAGATAGATAAACTGAAATATGGGTTTTGAACTTTTGATTATTGTAGATGATTTTGTAGTTTATAGTTGCGCGCGCGCAGGGGGGGTCAGAGTCGAGAACTATTTGAAAATTTCCCCTATAAGAAAAAAGAAATAAAAAAATATATTTGTTTTGCTGAAATAAATTGTAGATTACCGTGATTACCTAAAAATGCAATGCAAATTTTGTTACTCACTCGCATACATTTTTTTCTGAGCTCAAACTTTTTCCTTCTTCTTCGTAGGTGAAAATTTTATATACCGGTTAGATGCTCTTTAATAGTTATAATAACTTGATTCATTTTATATTATGACATTGTAAGAAGTAAGAACAATTTCATTTCATGTTATCAACTAACAAGTATGTGAATTTTTTTATTTTTTATTTTTTTGTGATTTTTGTTTATTATGTTTATATATATTTATATAAGCAACTTGTTCAACCTATTTAATTTTTTTTTGAATATTCGAATAATCTGAGTAACCCGAACAAAGGATTGTTGAGGTTTCTTGGATTTTTTGCACCGTGGATCGGACTTGCCTCATTGGGCCGCCCAACCAGCGCTGAGTCTATATCTAACTTACAAGTTAGAAGCAAATGATGTTTTGGCAAGGTGAAGGCAGCAATTTAAATTATGAGATTTGCAATTTTTGATAATATATTTTGGGAAATGATATTTTAACTTTGCTTTTTATTCTATTTTGGGCAGAGTTATATATATAGTCCCAAATATATCTCTCTCATGAACAAGTCAACAGTAGGGTAAGAGAGAGAGAGAAATTTTGATAGAAATAGCATTGGCGGTCACGCCAAGTCGGTTAATTTGTTGAAGGGTCTTAATTTTGCAGTTTGAGTAAATGACTTAATATTTTATTACCTTTCACGAAAGAAATATACATCAGTGCCAAATGGCTAAAGCCATAACGAGAAAAATACAATTTTTGTACCCATTATTATTGTATTATATGTTTCTTTTTAAAACGTACGGATCCTTAGCAACTTGTTATGTTTAATAAGTGATGATTGCTCTCAAATTCCAACCAAATTATTATTATTATTATTATTTTTCTCTTTATTGGAAGATATGGGTACTTTTACCCATTTTGCTTGGTGCGTGCTTATTTAATTCACCCGGAGCATGAAAGATTTAAGATTAAAAATATTATTTCAAAATTTTACTTAATTATTTTTAAATTCCAAAAATCCTATTTAATACTTCCAACGTAACGATAGAGTTTTTTATAAAAATAAATTTGCCATTGATCTATAACCCAAAATTTGTAGTGACAGCCAAATCATTATTATTATTATCTTCTTTTTTTTTGGTAAGTAAAATTATTAATTTTTCATCTCGGTGAGTGATATTTTCTTTAAAAAAAAAAATTTATGGTGAAAGATTTATAATCGTGACAGCCAAATCATTATATAATACAGTGAAAGATTAAGAGAGTAAATTAATGTAATTGCTGTTGCACAAAGACTTCAATGTTATTTTACATGCCAATACAAATTAATCATCATTCTCCGGCGTGTGTTAAGATCTTGGAATCATCATTTTCTCAAGAATATTTTAGTAATGCGTGGGAGGTGTCAAGTCATCAAAGCTAGTGCCCAATTTTACTTGTTTAATTCATGTCTAAAACGGATACATATAATATTACAGAATGTATTGTTATACATGTAGCGTACGTTCAAAAAGAGTATGACTAGCCAGCTTCAAATGAAGCATCAATGGAAACAATAAGAAAATAAAAGTATCCTCGATAACTTATAGTGGTGAACTAATTGACGACATCTCCCTCAGTGTTGGTGCATGTTTAACTTTTTGACAACGTTTCTACAGGGACGGGCATGTTACAACATAGTACGAATTACATCCATAATAGTTCGATGTTACTACTATAATATTTCAAGTTTGAATACTTCAAACATAAAAAGAGGACCTAGCTATATAGTACTATTAACGAACTTGCTTGGACTCATTCTATAACAAACTCAACCAAAATGTTAATTTGTAATGTTAGTAATGTAATTTGAATAAAATTTACCGTGGGTTTCTAGTGCAGAATGTAGTTAAAGGACAAGCAACATAAAAGCTTATCATTACTAATATGAATCTGAATACTACGAATACACAAGTTTGTGGTTGGTTTGAATGAGACTATGATCTAAATACAGATGGGTGGAAATATTTATGTAACCGACTCTAAATAGTTGAGAAAAATTAAAATCTTATTGTAGTTATATAATTTGAAGGGATTTGCTAATCACAGTCACCTTACGGACATTTGTCCTATTTGTATAGAAATCAGATCTCATTAAATGTATTAAATACATTAATTACTTAAGTTTCTATTTTAGTGGAACTCTACAAACATTACTTTTTTAGACAAATATACCATTTTAAATTATCTAACATTTCTTCTTCTCTCCCCTTTTTAATTTATCCATATAGAAATGTGTGCGCGCGTGTGTGTGTATATATATATATATATATATATATATATAAAAAATATGGCTATGTGAATAAATTCTGAAAAGGAAAAAAATTATAGTTATGATAATCCATTCTCAAAAGATGGATTCTGAAGAAAAAAAAAAAGCTAGAACAAAATCCGAAAATAAAAAATAATAAGAAAAAATAAAATAATCCATATATAAGATAGATTCTGAGATTTTTAAAAAATACAAAATTAGTAATATATATATAGACACACACACACGTGTGTATATTTCTTTTTACAACTATTTGGTGAATGAATTATTTGTTTTTTTAAAAAAAAACATTTAAACAAGGATAGTTGTAAAAATAAAAAATAAAAACAAAAAGAAACGTATAATTCATTCACCAAAATGGTTGTAAAAAGAAATATACACATGTATATATATATATATATATATAACTAATTTTGTATTTTTTAAAAACTCAGATTCTATCTTGTATATGGATTCTTTTCTCGTTTTCTTTTATTTTTTATTATTATTTTTTCTTTTCGAATTTTGTTCTAGCTTTTTTTTTTCCCTTCAAAATCCATCTCTTGAGAATGGATTATCCTAATTATAGTTTTTTTTTCCTTTTTCAGAATTTATTCACATATCAGTAGTTATTATATATATATATATATATATACACACACACGCACACATTTCCATATGGATAGATTAAAAGGGGAGAGAGAAGAATAAATGTTAGATAATTTAAAAGGGTATATTTGTCTAAAAACGTAATGTTTGTAGAGTTCCACTGAAATAAAAACTTAATTAATGTATTTAATGCATTTAATGGGATCTGATTCTTATACTAAAAGGACAAACGGCTGTGATTAGCAAAGCCACAACTGTGGCTTTACAGTCGTTTATCCTATTAGTATAGGAATCAGATCTCATTAAATACATTAATTAATTAAGTTTCTATTTTAGTGAAATTCTACAAACATTACGTTTTTAGACAAATATACCCTTTTAAATTATCTAACTTTTCTTTTGCTCTCCCCTTTTAATCTATCCATATGGAAATGTGTGCGTGTTTGTGTGTGTATATATATATATATATATATATATATCAAATAACTACTGCTATGTGAATGAATTTTGAAAAAGAAAAAAAACTATAATTAGATAATTCATTATCAAAAGATGGATTCTGAAGAAAAAATAAAAGAGCTAGAACAAAATCCGAAAAGAAAAAATAATAAGAAAAAATAAATGAATCCATATACAAGATAGATTCTGAGATTTTTAAAAAATACAAAAATTAGTTATATATATACACATGTGTGTATATTTCCTTTTACAACTATCATGGTGAATGAATTATTTGTTTTTTTAAAAAAAAAATTTCATTTAAACAAGTATAATTGTAAAAATAAAAAATAAAAACAAAAATAAACATATAATTCATTTACCAAAATAGTTGTAAAAAAAAATATACACGTGTGTGTGTCTATATATATATATATATAACTAATTTTGTATTTTTAAAAAATCTCAGAATCTATCTTGTATAT
>JAOTQH010233759.1:0-13453 GCA_025631255.1 Cornus kousa
AAAGAGTCGTGCATAAGAGAGACCATTGGGTAATACCCAATGAAATCTGAGCCTATAAATAGCATTGTGCCATAAGAGCAAAGGATAAGCAAAAGGTGGAAAAGAAAAGGGCTATTACAATATTGCATCCATCCTACCTCATCAATATCTTGTTTAACTGGTCTTCTTCTTCTCCTCCTATTCTAAGTATTTCCTCTGTTTCCATCATATTTGTATTTTGATATTCCAATTACTATTATTTATTTACCATTTAAAAAAAAGGACCCCTACACATTGTTTTCACATTTCTTGGAAGTTTCTCTCTTCAACTTCCATGAGCAAGTTGCAATATATACATTACAGCAAGTTGTAATATATACATACCTTTCAAAAAAAAAAAAAGAAGTTGTAATATATACATACATATATTATATATATATATATAAATAATATGCCCTCTATCATATTTTGGTTCCTCACTAGAGGTGTTACTCATATTTTTAGCCTCTTCCAAGTTCTAAGAGCTCTTTAGTTTGGTAATTTTCAAATACAACGACTGCTAGTCCAATGACAAGGATGCCCTTACATAAACAATAGTCGCCTTAAATAGTGAAGGGTAATTTTGACCTTATAATTAAGCTGATTCAGGATCTGACTTTAAAATTTTGTTCCGCCTCGTTTATTAAGTACTGAATCGAACACTTGAAGAGAAATTAAGTGGATCTAAATTTAATATTTGTAAAGAATTTTTTATATAGTTCAATAAATATATAAATTTTTATTTGCATGTAATGCTATGATTGACTAGAGATTAGCCGAGGCCGTGTTGGTCCACGTACGCGTTATAACTGAATTTCCAGGAAAATAAGCTCTTTCTCTCTCTACACTTTTCCCTTTTTTCTCTCTCTAAAGTCCTTTTCACACCTATGAAATCTAATTACCAGTACAAAAAACACACACCACACAGCAAAACCGGTAGTTCAAACAAGTCAATAGACTAGTAGTAGAGAGAGGTCGCTTCGAGGTCTTATATATTCTCTATCCCTCTTTCAGAGCACTTTCAGATCAAAAGCGTTTGAACCTTGAACCCCTTTTGGCTTTGTTTTCAAAACAGATCAATCGGAGACCCACAAAAATGCAAACCAAAAGAAAACTAAGATCATCATCATCGATGATGGTGATTTCCTTCCTATTGGTATTTTCTACTGCATTCCAAGGATGTTTCTCGGACTCCAATCAGCCCCAGAACAAGATAAAGCAATCAACAGCAAGAGACCGATTTGGGTCCTCGGTCGTCTTCCCTGTCACTGGAAATGTCTATCCTAAGGGGTATGTAATCTTTGATTTTGGGTTTTTATCGGATTTTGCAATGTAATCATATATGCATATATTTGTGTGTATATATATATCTTGTTTATATATTTAAGGGTCATATCAGTGTTTAATTTTGGGGTTCTCTGCAGATTCAAGAATTTAACTTTCATGGGTTTTGCTTTAATTGTTATGAATTTTATGTTTGTTTATTGCTTCTGTTTTTGGAATGTTGGTCGTTTTCGTAATATTTGATGTTGGTTTTTTATAGGATTTTGCAATGTAATCATATATGCATATATCTACGCGTGTGTATATATATCTATATATGTTGTTTATATATTTCAGGGTCATATAGTATTTAATTTTGGGGTTCTCTGCTGATTGCAGAATTTAGCTTAAATGGGTTTTGCATTAATTGTTATGAATTTTATGTTTATTTATTGCTTCTGTTCTTGGAATGTTTGTGATTTTTGTAATATTTGATTTTGGGTTTTCTATCGGATTTTGCAATGTAATCATATATGCATATATCTATGTGTGTGTTGTCAGTGTGTGTAAATATATGTTTATATACTTGTAAGGGCCATCTAGTGTTTAATTTTGGGTTCTCTGCAGATTTCAGTATTCAGCTTAAATGGGTTTTGTATTAAATTTTGTGAATTTTGTATCTCCTTAATTCGTTTGTGGGTTTTGTGTGGTTTGTTTGAATTAGAAAAAATTTCTTTGGGAAGCTTCTTGCTTTCTTTGAATTCAATTTTTTTTTTTCCATTTAATGCATTATTCACGAATGATGAGCCACATGCTTTCTTTAGTAATTCCATGACCAATTGATTTATTTTTTCTGCAATTTTTGAAAAAATGCATATCCTAAATTCCTTGATTTCCTTTCGTGTGTCGTTTATTTTGCTCTCTCTCTCTCTCTCTCTATATTCATGTATGTATATGACGTGCTTATGGATAGAAAAATTTCAACCTAGGCTAAATTTATATTTCTTTATTTACTAATTAATTGTTCTTTTCCTCTATCCCCATTTCCCTACTTTTCTCTCTCTTTTGCTATATGACTGAGATTCATATAAATTGCAAGAATCCAAATTATTTACCCTTCTCTTTTTATCTCCAATCTCACAATTTTCTTACTATGTGCAGGTACTATCAGGTGACCCTTAACGTAGGCCACCCACCCAAACCTTACTTTCTTGACATAGACAGTGGCAGTGACCTCACTTGGCTCCAATGTGATGCACCTTGTACCAAATGCACTCCGGTAATCGTCTCTTGATGACATTCAAGAATCATTCTGCAATTACAAGTTACAACCCGTCATTGTCCTAACCTGTGTGTGTGTGTGTGTTTGCAGGCCCCTCACCCTCTTTACAAGCCCAACAAAAACATTGTCACATGTAAGGATCCCCTATGTACCTCCCTTCCCAACAATCCATGCAAGACACCGGATGAGCAATGCGACTATGACATCGAGTATGCTGATCTTGGTTCATCTATGGGTGTGCTGCTTAAAGACTATTTTCCGCTAAGATTCACCAATGGTAGTATCTTCGGACCCAATATAGTATTCGGGTGGGTAACTTGCCCTTATTGCTTGTATTTGTTTTGATAAATGTTAAATTTGAATTCTGGCATTAGTTTTGATCTAGTCCAGCTTGACATCAAAATCCTGAAAGTTAAATTCTGTCCTTTTAATTTATTATTATTTTCCGATTTAACGTCTATTGTTTTGTACCTGAACAAGTTGGAATTTTATTGAGATGTATATCCTTGCAATGAAAATACACATTTTCTTCCAAGTTAATAATATCATGTTTACCGATACTCTTTTATGCAGTTGCGGGTACCATCAGGAAGTTCCTGATTCTGTGGATCCTCCATACACAGATGGAGTCCTTGGTCTTAGCAATGGCAAATTGAGCTTTGTTTCGCAACTGCATGACCTGGGTCTTATACGAAATGTGATGGGTCACTGTTTAAGTGGGAAAGGGGGAGGGTATCTTTTTTTCGGAGATGATCTGATCCCTTCTTCCGAAGTTGTCTGGACACCAATGTTGCAACGTTCTTCAGAGTATGCACCCAAGTCTTTCTTTTCTTTTCCCGATCTCCCTCTATATAGTTTATCTTGTTCCATTCTTCACTGGATTATGTAATGATGTTCTTATTGATTTATTTTTGGTCCTTTTTTTCAAGGAAACATTACTCGTTGGGATCGGCAGAACTCCTTTATGGCAGGCAGGCTACAGGTGTTAAGGGTGTACCAATCCTTTTTGACAGTGGGAGTACCTATAGTTACTTCAATGCCCAAGCTTACAAAGCTACACTTTCAATGGTGAGTTGAGAAGAAAAGAATAATGTCTCGTTAGAGTTGTCTGGTTTTATATAAGAATTAACTATTGATTTATCTTTCTAGATAAAGAAACAATTGAACGCAAAGCAATTAAAAGATGCAGTCAATGATCGAAACCTTCCAGTCTGCTGGAAAGGTGCAAAACCGTTCAAATCTATTCATGATGTCAAGGACTACTTCAAGCCCATAGTAGTGAGCTTTTCAAATCGCAAGAATGTCCAACTGACATTGCCTCCTGAAGCCTATCTAATTGTCACGGTAAGCATCCCTATTGCCATTTTTTCCTGCATTTGGCACCCAAAAAAAAACCGACTAGAAGAAAAACACATAATGAGCTTCTCTTTCAGGACCGTGGCAGTGTGTGCTTGGGTATATTGAATGGGTCTGAAGTAGGACTGGGAAAATTCAACATTATTGGTGGTAAGAGATGGTAAAAGAACAGAATCTGTTGGATGGAAGTTTCTGTTTTAACTTGCTAATCCTGTCTTTTTACTCCTTTTTTTTTTTTTTTTTTTTTTACAGACATATCTATGCAAGACAAAACGGTGATCTATGACAACGAGAAACAACAGATTGGATGGGTTCCTGCAAACTGCGACAGGCTTCCCATGTCCTGAACCATTTTCTTGTAATTTCTTTCTTACACATTACTGGTATGAGGGCATTCTCACCAGGTTTCTCTTTTTTTTCTTTCTTTGTTTATTAACAGCCTGGACCGTGGTAATAACAGAGGTTTTTCTCGGCCTGATTTAGCCAATTTTGGTATCTTAGAAGAGCATCATCCTCGAGCTTATAGTTGGAAGGAAGAATTGTGAGGTGGCCAGGCGAATAAAACTGAGTGAAAACATAGAAGACAGAGAGTAGCTTACACACACCAGATCTGTATAACAGGTTTACAAGAGTACTTTTATCCATTCTCCTGTAACCTACGTTGTAGAAAATGGTTATATTCCAATTGCAATGAAGGTAAATGTAGATTTTGTTAGAGAAGATTTCGATTTACGACACGAATTTAGTTTCAAGAAAGTGCATCTCAAGTCAATTCTCCTCGCTTGTGACATGTGAATGGTTATTGTTATATTTGCATATTTTTACAGAAAAAATCATTATTTGATGGTATTACATATAACATACTGTCCAAGTCATTTGTCATCAGATGGCAAGGCATGTGATGTGTTCTTGAGGACATTTTAGGTTCTGTTAAATAAGGAGTTCTTGAGGACATCTGCTCAAGCATTACCATACTTCATGTTTGTTTGAAAGATTTCTCAGGGAAAGAAAGACACTACTATTGGAATCAATACTAATGGCTTGTTTAAGGCACTTGAAAATTTTCATGTTACACATTTTTAGTTACCAGCAATAACATCACTACAATACATCATATGGAATCGTTTTGTTACACCCAATATTATACAAGGGAGAAATTTTTAGATAGTCCTAGTCCACGATTTAGTTTAATCAAAATCTATTTTCAGATTACCTTGTAATATTGAAGGTTTTTTTAAATTTTTTTTATTGTTGACAAGAAATACACTGGCGCATTCTTGCCCACACCCGAACTCAAACCCCATCCCCATTGAAGTTTGATGAGTACTTGGAGACTTTTTATTGGACTGAACCACACGGTGTACCTGTTACACAAGGTGCCATCCTTCTGGTTAAATATTATTCTCTTAAAAGAGAGAACATTTGGTGAGTCCAACATATCAAGTTATTGGTACGCTGAATTGCTCTACATTTATGCAATTTTAGCCCATCTCACATATCTTTCATTGGCCCATTTTAATCTCTATAAGCCCATTCATGTAAATAAAGTCCACTAAGTAGAGTTTTGCCCATATCACATACCATCTTTCACTAGCCACTATAGGTAGCCCATTAGGTTAGATAACTTTGATGGAGTTGATGCAATGGATATATGTGTGTGTGTGTGTGTGTGTGTGTATATACACACATTCACAATTTAACTATTTTCCCCCTTATGTTCCATTATAGAATCTTAAGATACAACTTAGCTGATCTAATACTCCCTCCCAGCCATATTAGTAGTCTATTTGTTGATTTTTAGATGTTTCACATTAGTTCTCCTACTTCAAAAAATCAATAATACACTACATTTTTAAAATATATATTTATATATATTTACCCTTATTGTAAAAAAGTAAAAAGTAAAAAATAACATCATTGTGGGCTCTACTAATTCAAAATTGAGAGTAAATTTGAAAATCCATTCATGCCAATGCAATAAATAAATAAATAAATGAAAAACAATTTTTTTTAGTAAAAAAAAAAAAATTGTAGATGCAAAAATTCTCTCTGTATAAACAGAAATTTTCTTACAACTCCAATCAATATCCTCCTCTTCTTTCTTTCTATTCTCCTTCTATTTATAGAAAATTACAGGTGTTATTGGGCCTTTTCATGTGATGATTACTTCCGGGCTCTCAGCTTTGGCAACTCCCCTTATTGGGCTTCCTTCTTCGGCCCACTTATTGATTCTCTCCTGGGAAGTGGGTACAGCTGGCAGACCCGATTCTGCCCTATCAGGTGTTATTCGGCCTATGCAGGTTTCCGAACTCTCAAAAATAGAACTGTAAAAGTGAACATTTAAAATGGGAGAGAAGGAGTAATATTTCCTTCTGTTTCTAATGCAATGTTGAACGTTCACATTACTTGTTAAAGGAAAATGAGTGTGCAGTCTAACAAAATTAAAAGGAAAAAGTTTTAAGATATACTCACCATTCTAAGGACTACAAATACTTCTCAAAGAGTGATGTACTTGTATCTTGTATCTGTGTCTCATATGGATACTTTTGCATACTTCTAATATTTCCTAAACATATTCATAATTTTAATATGTATATATATATATATATATATAATTTTATTTTTAACACATTTCTATACTTCTCATATACTTCAACCTTATATCCGATACTTCTCAAATTTTTAATAAGTTTTGAACATTAAAATAAAGCTTTTCTTAACAATTATAATATGATATAGTTGTTTAAAAAAAAATTAAAATTTATTCAAAAAGAAGTATTGAAAAATATATTGTGATTTAGTTCAAAATATAGTCTTTCAAATGATGCAATATGACTCTTTTAACTTTTATTTTGTTTATTAATCATAATATTTTATAAAAAAAAATATTAATTTCAATATATATAACTTAAAATTAATTTTTGTATACATAAAAATATAATTTATTATTTTAAATTGTTGTATCCTAACCATACTCATATTTTTTATTTTATTTTTATATTTATCATATCATTGTACCCGTATCATGTTGTACCTGTGTCCCGTATCCATATCCATGAATAAACCAGAATACTTTCCCGCGAAAAAAAAAAATGCAAAATTAATTTACCAACAAAAATAAATTGGACCCATAGGTAATCTAACCCAAGTGGTATAGTGTAACGGGTGAGTGCTTCGCTATCCAACTCAAAAACCCAAGCTATTAGATGGAACTAACAACCAACTCATATATACCCAATTCACTTCCCATTCGGATCCAATATCGGACAAGTTTCCCTTTGTAACATTATCCGAACCCTTGCTGCAATTGTGGCCCACCCACAAAAATTTAGGGTTAACTTGCATTGACCAATTGGAGTCGGGTTTAGATCACTCGTCCACTATTATCTGCTTCTATTTTGTTTTTTTTCTGAGAAAAGAGTTGATTCTTCTAGAAATCTGCAGTTTCTCTTTGAGTAAGTTTTCTAATTCTAGTATATTTCCAAAAACAGAATCATGAATTGTACCACCTCTCCCTTCCTTCTTCTTGTTCATTCTTGCAATAAAATGGCTTTTTCATTCAAAGCAGGTTTAGATAAAGTGCTCAGATTATTGAAATTAAGGAAGAAAAATAATACAAGAGATGAAAATGTTGATTTGTTCATGAGCACTGCTACAACGAAACCAGAAATGAAGAAACACAATGTCTCCCTTTTTGGGTATAGAGAGACATTTTTAGGGTCAGGATCGATGAGAGCTCCCCCATCAGACAAGAATATTCATGCTCCTGCCCGCAGTCAAGAGAGAAACTCCAATAATGTTAATGTTATTGGAGCAATCATGAATCAACAACAACTCTCTCGTTCACAGTCAGTGATAGACCACCGTAGAAGCTCCAATGCTGGAACAAGACTTTCAAATTAATGGATGGTCCAATCAATGGGTTCCCATGCAGAAAAAAATTCTTTCCAGATGAGAGAATCAGAAAAGCCCGGATAAGCACCCCTATTTTAAGAAAAACCCAAAATATTGGTCTATGTATTGTCCAAGTATTTTCCATGCCCACTGAATCAACTAAACAAATTTCCATAAATAATTAACCTTATTACAATAATCATAGTAAAAGCAAACTGAACTAAAATAAATAAATGTACAACGAGCTTAAATCCATTGACTAAACGAATTTCCACAAATGATTAACCTTATTACAATAATCATAGTAAGAGAAAATTGAGCGAAAATAAATAAATGTGCAACGAGCTAAAATCCATCAGCTAAACAAATTTTCACAAATGATTAACCATATTACAATAATCATAGTAAAGGAAAACTTTGATGTCCTTCATCAGTTGACCTAGGTCAGTCCCCACAAAGAGTACTAGTTCAAACCTGAACCTACCCATCTATATACATTGTTTTATTTTAATTGTTTTACATTATCTCATATGAATAATTACACTCACCTCACCGACATTTCTGGTGTATTGATTAAAAAATTTCAGACAAAATTACCCTTAACATGAAACATACGTTTGAGTGATTGTGTGAGAAAATTTTCAGACAAAATTATCCTTAAAATTCAAAACAATACATTATTACTAAAGTACCCACCACTCACTTTTTCTTTTTCTTTTTTTGTTTACTACATAAAACACTAAAACGAGGGCTTTAATTTTGAAACAAGGCCTTTAATTTTTTCTTTTAAAATGTTCTTGCATTTGGAATATATATAGTAATATGGTAGTTAGTTATCAAATGTCAACTTAAATTGATTTTGGTGAAAAAAAAAAAAAAAAAAAACAACAACAACAACAACAACAACTTGTTTATTGAATCTTGCATATTTTAGTAACCGTTTGGTTGAATGCAACCGGCTTACAAAACATTCAGATGCATCCTCAAAAAATAAATAAATAAAATCAATACATCCATAATTGACAAGCAACCATTTGTCCCCTAGAAAATTTACTTTCCATCTTTAACAACTATAACTGACAATCAAGACATATGTCCAAGCATCCATTAATATAAATGAATCCAATCTGTTTACCAAGACACTTGAATACGTTCATAACTAAAAAAAAATATACATCAAAATTATATATATCTGACAAACATCTATCATGACGGTTGACCCAGTCCATTTTCACCCAATTCATATTTAACATGTTACAAGCTGGTTGAATATCTATCACAACCCATATTTGATCCTAGCCAAACTTGACCCAACCCGTTCGTTTTCCACCCCTAATATATACAATGTTCAATTGCTCCCTAGTGAGCAGGGAATAATATACTCATTTTAAATCTTGAACCGGAACCGTGTGTACAAATTTTTCTTATTGATTCTCGAGCAAACTTTGAATATAAATTTAATAAGTGATATATACTCCATATATATATACGTGTAACTAGTGTTGTAGAAAAATTTCAAAGTTAATGTTTGCACTTGTATACTTCGAAAACATAGTTTGTGTTTACTATCCCATTATTAACAAGATTGACAAATACGGTCAAATAAGTATGCGTTGCATTATATTTAGTGATTAGGTGGGTTGATAAGTGGTTTAGAAATGCACATGTTATTTTATTTTAGGGCAAATAGAGTTTTATACTGTAGAAGACTTGATTGTTCTGTTTTTATAATTTAGTACAGATTAATTATTTTTTCGCTCAAAGTTAAAATTTTAATAGTAATGAATTAGAATATTTTGTTTTGAAATTAAAAGAATTTTAGTTCAAAGTATGAACTAAATTTATGAACATATTGTATTAAATATAAATATAGAGTTTTGATTGGGAGTGCTGTTGACTCTTTGACTAAAGGTTGTTCAAATCTTAAATCTGAAGCTTGTGGAGCCCACTCATTCTGTAGTGTCTCATTTTGCTTTTTCCTTACACACTTTCGTACTCTATCTTTTTTAATTATTATTGCAAAACAACTTTATTTTAAAAAGGAAAAGAAAAAGTGGCACATGTTTCTATTAAAATTACGCCAAGATTCTTTATTACGGAGTATTTTTTTAACAGCTCCCTCATATGGTACAACTGTGCCCCATGCAAGAAAAATTCTTTCCAAATGAGAGAATCAGAAAAGGCCAAATAAACCCCCCAATTTTAAGAGGAACCCAAATTAATGGTCTATGCATTGTCCAGGTATGATGTAATGTTACAAGAGAAAATTGAAAAAAAACACAACAAAAATCATCATTGGGCTGGGTTTTTACAACCCGATCTAATCCGGTCCCAAATAATATCATTAATGAATTATTATATTATTAATATTATTATTATTAAAATATTAAAATTAAATCCTAACCATCTATTTTGATCCAACAACCATTGTACTACTAGTCTACTACCATGTATATGATATCTAAAGAAATGAATGCAAAAATTCCCTCCCTGGGCCCTATCCCATTTAAGGGCAATTTTGGAGAACCGATTATGTAAATGGGGTCGGGAATGGAGTCTGATTTCAAAAACACAGCAAGTTTTTGGAGCAATTTCGAGGGATGGTTGCCCAGCCCTATCCCGCCTAAAAAATAGTATAAATTTATTAAATTATCCTTACATATTATGATATATTAATAAAATAAGTTAAGTGAGGCCCCACCCCATTTGGGGCAGTTTTGGGAAACTGATTATGTAAATGGGGATGGGGATGAAAGCTGCTTTGAAAAATCCGATGATTTTTGGGGCGGTCATGGGGTAGAAAAATTAAACGGGGATGGGGAATGAAATCTCCACCCCATTGCCATACTTAACCCTTACTGCCATTATGGCCAACCGCAAAAATTTAGGGTTAACTTGCATTGAACCATTGGAGTTGGGTTCGGATCTCTCATCCACTAATCTACTTCTATTTTCTTTTTGCTTCTTGGGTCATCTTATATCAATAGAAGGTATCAATCTTGTTTTTGAGAAGAGGGTTGATTCTTGCAGTTTCTCTTTGAGTAAGTTTTCCAATTCCAGTATCTTTTCAAAAACAGAATCATGAATTGAGTTTATATAATACCACCTCTCCCTTCCTTCTTCTTGTTCATTCTTGCAACAAAATGGTTTCTTCATTCAAAACAGGTTTGGATAAAATGCTTAGAAAATTGAAATTAAGAAAGAAAAAGAATACAAGAGATGAAAATGTTGATATGTTCATGAGCACTCCTACGACGGAACCAGAAATGAGGACTCTTTCTGGGGATAGAGAGACATTTTCAAGGTCAGGATAGATGAGAGATCCCCTATCAGCCAGGAATATTCATGCTCCCGCCGGTGGCAAGGAGAGAAGCTCCAATGTTAATGTTGTTGGAGCAATCATGAATCAACAACAACTCTCTTGATCACAGTCGGTGATAGACCACTGTAGAAGCTCCAATGTGGGAGCAATACTTTCAAATTAATTTGTGGTCTAATCAATGGGTTTCCATGCAGGAAAAATTCTATCCAGCTGAGAGAATCAAAAAAGCCCGGATAAACGCCCCTATTTTAAGAAGAACCCAAAATATTGGTCTATACATTGTCCAGGTATAATATTCTATTACAAGAGAAAAATGAAAAAGCACAACAAAAATCATCATCGGGCTGAGGTTTTATAACCCAATCTAATTTGGGCCAAAATAATATCATTAATGAATTGTTATATTATTATTATTATTAAAATATTAAAATTAAATCCTAACCATGTATTTTGATCCGACAACCATTGTAATATTAGTTTACTACCCTGTATATCATATCTAGAAAAAAGAATGGCAAAAATTCCCACCTCGGGCCCTATCCCATTTGGTGGCAATTTTGGAGAACCGATTATGTAAATGGGGATGGGAATGGAGTCTGATTTGAAAAACTCAGCGGGTTTTGGGGGCAGTTTCGAAGGATGGTTGCCCCGCCCTATCCTACCCCGAATATACAATAAATTTATTAAATTAACCTTACATATTATGATAGATTAATAAAATAAGTTAAGTATATATATTAGGGATCACAAAAACTATCACCCCATCGAGCCCCCACCCCGTTTTGGGCAATTTTGGGGAACCGATTATGTAAATGGGGATGGGGATGGAGGTTGCTTTGAAAAATCTGATGGGTTTTGGGGCAATAATGGGGGTGAAAAAATGAAATGGGGATGGGGAATGAAATCTCGCCCCATTGCCATCCCTAACCCCTACTGCTGCTGCCGTTGTGACCAACCTGCAAAAATTTAGGGTTAACTTGCATTGACCCATTGAAGTTGGGTTCGGGTCACTCGTCCACTATTATCTACTTCTATTTTGTTTTTGCTTCTTGGGTTATCTCATATCAATAGAAATGTATCAATCTTGTTTCCGATATGAGGGTTGATTCTTCTAGAAATCAGAACTTTCTCTTTGAGTAAGTTTTCCAATTCCAGTATCTTTTCAAAAACATAATAATAAATTTAGTTTATATAATACCACCTCTCCCTTCCTTCTTCTTGTTTATTCTTGTAACAAAATGGCTTCTTCATTCAAAGCAGGTTTGGATAAAGTGCTTACAAATTTGTAACTAAAGAAGAAAAAGAATACAAGATATTAAAATGTTGATTTGTTCATGAGCACTGCTATGACGGAATCAGAAATAAGTAATCACAGTGTCTCTCTTTCTGGGGATAGAGAGACATTTTCAAGGTCAGGATCGATGAGAACTCCCCTATCAGCCAAGGAATATTCATGCTCCCGGCGGCGGCTAGGAAAGAAGGTCCAATGTTAATGTTGTTGGAGCAATCATAAATCAACAATAACTCTCTCAGTCACAGTTGGTGATAGACCACCGTAGAAGCTCCAATTAATAGGTGGTCCAATCAATGGATTTCCATGTAGGAAAAATTCTTTCCAGATGAGAGAATCAAAAAAGCCCGGATAAGCGCCCTTATTACCCAAAATATTGGTCTATGCAATGTCCAGGTATGATTTTCTGTTACAAGAGAAAATTGAAAAAACACAACAAAAATCATCATGGGCCCGGGTTTTGACAACCCGATTTAATCCAGGCCCAAATAATATCATTAATGAATTGTTATTTTATTATTATTATTATTAAATATTAAAAATAAATCCTAACCATCTATTTTGATCCAACAACCATTGTACTACTAGTTTACTACCCTGTATATGATATCTAGAAAAAGAAATAGCAAAATTCCCACCCCGGGCCCCATCCCATTTGGAAGCGATTTTGGATAACAGATTATGTAAATAGGGACGAGGATGTAGTCTGATTTGAAAAACCCAACGTGTTTTTAGGGTGGTTTCGGGGGATGGTTGGTTCGCCCTATCCCGCCCCGAATATAATATAAATTTATTAAATTACCCTTACATATTATGATATATTAATAAAATAAGTTAAGTATATATTAGGGATAGCAAAAATTCTCACCCTAGCGAGGTCCCGCCCAGTTTGGGGCAGTTTTGGGGAACCGTTTTTGTAAATGGGGACAGGGATGGAGGCTGTTTTGAAAAATCCGATGGGTTTTGGGGCGGTTATAGGGGTGAAAAAATTAAACGGGAATGAAGAATGAAATCCCCACCCCATTTC
>JAOTQH010233770.1:0-13452 GCA_025631255.1 Cornus kousa
GACAGCACTTCATGTTCCTCTCCCCAACAGGTTTTATTTAATTTATTTAATGAAAGTTTTTATTTTTTGATGTCCAGCCAATTTAACATTTATGTATGGTCAATCTGTTGATTAATTTTTTTTTTTTTCCCTTCCTGCTGTGTTTGAATATATGCTTGTTTGGCAGGAGTTCCCTTCGCTCGTCTGGTCAGGTGAGTTATAAGATCAGCCTTCACCAATGCGATTCTTTGTTTCACTTTCTTGAAATCCATTATAAAGCATTTAGAGCCTGTTCTGTCTTAAATCTAATTGGCTTCATTCACTTTCTACGTCGTAGTTGAAAGTAGAGATCCATCATCTTCAATGAATCCATTAAGGAATAGATGGAAATTTCACCTTATTTAAAGCATGATGATTGTCTTACTTAAGATTTAAGATAGTACGCAGTAGTATTTTCTGAATCTTAATGTTTTTTTTTTTTTTTTTAACATACACTATGGACAAGCCTGGGGCTCATGAGAAAAACATAAAATAACCGGGACAATTATTTGAATCAAATAAATTTTCAACCCTATTACACAATAGTATTTTTTGAATATTAAATGTTTTTTTTTTTTTTTTTTTTTTTTTAACATACACCATGGACAAGCCTGGGGCTCATGAGAAAAATATAAAATAACCGGGACAAGCATTTGAAGAGAATAAATTTTCAGCACTTAATTAATTATTTTGAAGCTTGTTATGTCTCTTTCAAACACAGTCAAAAAAGGGGGGAAAATGTTAGCGTCAAATGCATTTAACTAATGAACAAAATGTAGTATTGCATTAACATTTTATACTTAAAACATATGATTAAACAGATTCATAAATTGTCATATACTTCATCATTTATCAGTTTCTCTACTGGTGTGAGTATATATATTTTCAAAATTTAAAGTTTTTTAGTAAAAAACTCAAATCTCTCGGCCATAAAAGGGTGTAGAATATACATTAAGGCTGCGTTTGTTAGAAGGAAAGGAAGGGGGAGGGAGGGAACAGAGGAGGGATGGTGCAAGTCTCTATCGATTGGTACAGGGGGAAGTTGCATGGATGGATGAGGCATCCATGTACAATGGTAGATGCAATGTGAAGTGGAACAGAGAAATAGGGAGAAAAGAACAATATAGTTCCCCAAATTACCTATGATGCTCTCCTTCTATCATTGCTGTTACTGAATAAACTTGTTGTCCGACAGCGTTTGGTTATTTGTTCCGTCTGCCAATCTTTAGGAAAACTGGTGGTACGATGGTTAAAAATATTCAGTTTCAGTCCTTGCTTTGATTAACAAAATCAGACTAGAAGAATATGATCTATATAAATCGTAGATTTTTTTATTTTATTTTATTATCTCAATTTCATAGCTTAAGTTTATTATATGCATACATATATATTTTTTGCAAAGTAAGACTCATTGATTATATGCATGTATTTATAGTTAATATAGGAGTCCTAAACAAAAAAAGAAACTTTTAAATTTTTTTTTTCATTAAGCTTGTAAGAATTAAAATTACTCTTCCGTTGATCGGTCAATCAGACTGCAGGTTTGGTCCATCAAAGTGCTTTATAATCTCCTCCAGATCAATTGAGGTTTATAGATCTTGTAGTTTTTAATGAAGAATAGATATTTGTTTGACTTCGAACTTTCACTGGAGGTTGATGCCTCTCCATCTGGGTTAAAATGCACTGACTTGCACATTCTTTCTTTTTCTTTTTTCTTTTTGATATAAAATGAGAATTTAATTGATATAAACGGAGAAGTGTACAATAGGGTGAGTAATCCTGTAACAAAATTCAGCAGGAGCAAAGATCAACCAAATAAATAAGAGAATACTGAATTCCCGTAAGATCTCAATCAACCTGTTTGCTTTTTTTATTGGCTCAGCCTAGGAATGCATGGTTGCCCACTTGAAGTGGAAAACATTAGTCCAAGAGAACTCTTATATATTGGTGTGGCGACGGATTCAGATTTTGTATTTTAATCCGTCTCACCACACAACTTGAGGCACCCTCAATCACAATGATATAACTCCAACAAAGTGCCTCACAGTATTCATAAGGGCCACAGTTTTAGCTTTTGAAAACCTAACCTGTTCCCACTGGCCTGGTCAACAAAAAGCCTTATTTCCATATAGATCTCTAAAGGTTCTTGAATATTTCACGAGCTTGGTTACCAATGGATCAACAATCAAAGATAAATTTGTTAATATATTTTGGGGATGCTTTCAAATGTTTGAAGGGAACAGTATCTAGACTGAGAAGAAGACATTCTCAAATGTGTGTTTCGTGATTGTGTTTATGAAGAACCCTGTAGATTAGATTTTTGTGTGTGTGTGTGTGTGTGTGTGTGTGTGTGTGTGACAAAAACTTTACGCAAAGTAAAAATATTGACTTTATAGTGTATGCCATAGCTTATCTTATGAAAGGCTGTTACTCTGAATAATTCGGGAGTTCTATGAATTCAAAATGCCCAAATTACGGACAGGAAGCCTCTCATTCCTTTGCCCGTATAACTGTTGTATCTTTCCACTTTCCTCTAGAACTTTTTTATAATCAGATGTGTTGAACAATGTGAACATTGCTGTCTAATCAAAGGTCCTGGAGAAGAATAAGGCTGATGCTGCTCAATTTGCTCCCTTTTGGAATGAGATTATAAAGAATCTCCGGGAAGAAGATTATATTACAAATTCGTGAGTTTTGCATGTTTTGTCCCCTTGTTGTGGTTATTTTTACTTATATTAGTTCATCTTATTTAATTTACAAGCATCAATCTGCTTTTTCTCCCCTACTTGTTGAGACATTCCTTGCTTCCAGAGAAATGGAGTTGCTTCAAATGCCTAAAAATACTGGGGATCTTCCCCTGGTCCAGTGGCCCCTTTTCCTTCTAGCCAGCAAGGTAACTCAGTTTGCCTAATTGCTATATTCTACATTTTCTTGATTCATTTTTAGTCCTTTCATTGTTTTTGTGTTCTCAATCTTAGTTCTCTTATTTTGCCATTTTCACTTAATCTTCCATTTTTTTTTTTTGTGTAATTTACTTAGATCTTTCTGGCTAGAGATATAGCGGTGGAGATTTCGGAGTCTAGGGAGTCACAAGAAGAGCTATTCGATAGGATCTCCAGGGATGATTACATGAAATATGCAGTTGAAGAGTGTTTTAACACCATCAAACTTATCCTAACAGCCATATTGGATGATGAAGGAAGGTTGTGGTAAGTTCATGTAATATATTCGAAATGCTTTTTTGTAGGGTTTCTAGGTATCTGTGATTTTGTAATATGATCATCAATAAAAAAAAAAAGCATTTGAAGGACTCCGTGGTAAAATCCTATCTTATTATGTCAGGGTTGAAAGGATATATGACGACATCCGTACAAGTTTAACGAAGCGGACCATTCATTTGGATTTTCAACTGACTAAGCTGTCACTTGTGATTTCAAGAATTACTGCAATTGTGGGAATACTGGTTCGTAGTAATTGATTGTTACGTTGATATTCATTATGGTCTCTCCTAGTCAAGTTATTGTTTCCTTCTAAATTTTCTGTTGTGTTGTTGTCATTTTGGTAAATAGACCGCATGTCATCATTTGTGCCACACTTTTGGTTGTTTTCTTATGGTATCTGGAGCTGATGCTTTAAAATTATGTCAAATAGTCAGCTTGGCTCATTTTTTTGGGGGCTATGTTCAGAGTTTAGACTTGGATCTGGCATGGTACGAGCCTAAAGATTGGTGTTAAGACTTGGCTCACAATTTATATAAGCTCCTTGCAAAATGACCTCATTATTTTGACCCTGATGACATAGTTCCTTTGTTTTTGTTTAGTAGACTCACCATTTTTGCCCTAGGGTACCTGTGCACTGATTGGGCATTGCCATTGTTTGAAAGATCTTATGACAAAAAATCATGTCCAGTCGATAGATACGGAAAGAACATGACAAATTCCATTTTATATAATGCAGTTGCAACTTTGCTTTAGTTAAGCATGCATGTAGTATACGAGATATTTGATAATTTCTTCCTATATGCAACTTTTTACTCTTAGTGTCTGCCTATACATTATTTTCATGAGTTTTTGTTGAGCTAGCTTATTGTAGCTCAAGCTATTCTGTTTATTTGCACCCGTAGTTAGATAATGTAGCTTTAAAGGAAGAAAATACAGTTCCATAGTAGTGGAAGATGCATAATGAATATAAATGTTTGTTATCAACCATCTACTTCAAAAGCTTAAGCTATGTGTAACTTTAATATTTAAATCCTTCAACTCGCTCCCTCAAGTGTGGCCTTTTTTGGTCAAACACATGTTTTCAATTTTTAATTCTTAGGGTGACAGGGAGGTTTGAACTCGAGACCTTTGGCTCTGATATCATGTTAATAACCATCTACTCTAAAAGCATAAGCTGTTTGAGAGTGTAACTTTAATATTTAAATCCTTCAGCAATAAAGAAGCATAATATATTTGCCGCTCAATGTTTTCCATGTTCATATAATATCTTGTGTGTCTGGTTATTATATTACAAAAAGTTATGTACTATTCCTCTTTGATAAGTTAATCCTTGTTGCATATTTTCCTAATATAATTAGGCTTGCAATTGAACTGAGTTGTTCACAAACTATAACGTTGGAAATGATAAAGAACAGGTTTAAACCCTTGAATTCACAAAAAATGCACATAAGAGAAAAATTGAAATAATATTAAAGGGGAAATCTGAGATTTTATGGAACAAAATCCTCTTTAAATCTTGTAATGGAGAATAATATCTTCTATTGTTGGCAACTACACCAAATCTCCTTAAATCTTGCAATGGAGAATAATATCTTCTATTTCCCTCCTTACCGTTTCCATCTCCCTGATTTGCGGTGGTCATGTATGCTCATATACGCATGAGCAAGTTGTTCTACATCATGTGATGACCACGCGCTTCTTCGGATCCTTCTCGAGCTTGGGGGCGAAGATTGTGGTTATGTCGGTGCCGCCTCCGCTGCGGCCACCGTTGAAGTACGATCTTGGTGCAGTTTGATAAGGCAACTGTGCCCCTCATCCTTGCTTTTTGGGCTCTGTTTCTAGCTTATACATACTGTAATAGAGGGCATAAGGAGTGAAGGAAAGAAATGGGTTTGTTGTTTGATTTTTATTTTTTATTTTTTTAAATGTTATACAAGGTTAGAAAGGTAATTTCATTATTCAAATTGGTCAATTCATAAGTCAAAGGGCAACAATGTCAATTCACTACTTGTCAGATGTGGCAGATGACTTTTTGGGTGTCTTTGTCTAAAAAAAGCCCAACTTGTATACGGCTGTCAATATGGAAAACTTCAGGGGATGTCATTGTAATTTACCCTTTACATATATAGAGCCTTTTTTTCTTTTTTTTTGTAGGATGGGAAATGAAGGAAAGCATCAATTATCCAGTGATTGGATGTTGTCATTGCAATAGAACTATATGAAAGTTGACTCTTTCAACAAAAATGTGCAAGGCAATATGCGGAAACTTCCATCTGTATGCAAGGCTATGAGCCAAATTCATTCCTTGTAAAGCAGGGATGGACACTTAATTTTCACAGGAAACAAAAAATTCTTACAATCATGCATGGATCTCATGCAAGAGTGAGGGACAATTTTTTCTGTTACATACCCATAGTTCACATAAACTATTTTCACTTCCTCCGCATAGCCATTGAGCTAAATGAGTTTAGTTTTTACAGTACTGAAGCATATTAAATCCAGGAAATTAAGAAAATATAAATAACCTTGATGAAGTTAGTACCTAAGCTATCCTACAAATAACTATGCATTATATTAGTGCTTGTTAGTTTCAAGCACACTTCATACAGTCTTCAAATACCAATACTATGAAGAATAAACTCGTCCATCAAAGATTCCAAAGAAGTATTTCAGCTTAGTTGGACCAGCATTCAGTAGCTCCCCAGCAATCACAAGTACTCAGATAAATGGCTTAAGCCACCTCCAAGATGTCAACATCGAGAATTGTGAAATTCAAGGAACTGGCTGTAATCATTTATATCTGAAGGCAAAACATTTTTCTTTATTGTTTTTTATGTTACAGAATTACTTGTGCTAGTTTAATCAAGACCTTCTATGAGGATGGACCTGGATACAGGACATGTACATGATCATACAATCATGATACAAACACAGTGATAACTGAAACAACATATTCTTAAAGAAAACTAGGAAAGGCACAGAGAGTGAGGATACAACAATATCTCTACACACGTGTATAAAAAATGGATTTAAGAATAACTTTAAAATAATAGTCATTTGTGTTCTATGAATATATTATGTCTAACAATCGCGTTTACAAAATTATCACAAACAACTATTTTTATAAATCCATCAACACATGTAATTCTGGCTCCTAATACAAAAAATAATAATAATAATAATAAAATCACATGAAAAAGATAAAAATTATGCTGCATGTAATTAGACACATACCTTAATTATATCTCAACTCTTCTTTTCTAAGAAAGTACAACTATTTAAAATCCTTATTATACTTTTCATAATATGATATTTACTAGAGATGATCTTGAAGTTAAACACGTATCATACATGTTTTAGGAGTATCCAAGAAATATTAGATAAAAGTTCAAAATTTTAAATAAATAAATAAATATTTAAAAATATAGAAACAGTAGTATATACATGTACCTTAGAACTGAGTTGTATCAATGTCCAATACGAATACAACTGCATTATGGAAGTATCAATGCTTCAAAAAAGACCTTAAAACATAACATGTTTGGCTATTTTGTGCCATAAAGCACTCACAATCTATGGTTTCTTTTCTTTCTTTCTTTCTTTCATTTTTTTTAGAGGAATAGACCAGTTAAGTTCTGAAAAAAGACAAAACAGAAAGAAAAAGACATGTTTACCAGAAAGTACGGACTTGCTAAGAGCAAAAATGGCAAAACAGGATTAATGTGGTGAACACAGAAAATGTAGACACCAGTCTTGTTAAGTTTGTTTGTTGCATAAAACATTAAAACTGCTTACCTGTTTGTAATGCCGCCAAAAAAGAGCTGGCGCAATTGTGCATCACTTCCAACATTCATGTACTTAGCATTGGGACAATACTTAGATGCCCAATTGCGAAACCTATTCACAGCAACCTGTTGTTCCGCTCTAGCTACTTTTTCAATCTCTGCGAAATAGGCTCGGTCGACCAGCATCCCCTCAGTTTCCATTTCTACTAAAAGCTCACCAAATGGGCGCCAATATTTCATGTAAAAGTCGAACATTGTTCCTTTGCAAACTCCCTCGAGTTGCCACTTCATAACAACTAGTTTACTTTTCAAGCTCCTATAGAGCTCTAATGTGCTTATTGAATCCAAGGCAGAATAACAAATCCATGGTTTCCGCTCTTCTCTTTGAAGCTCTTCAACAGGAGGGATAGTGATAATTTTGCCCTCAGATCCATCTTTCTTCACCTTTCTCCGGCCAAAGATGGTTACCATTGAAACTTTACCAATCAAACTTTTATCAAGGTGGCACCCCTCACCAGACATGACCTTAGGGTCACATGTAAGTGCTTCTAAAGAATACCCACCCAGTATTCGCCTTGAAGAATCCCATAATCGAGCCATATGCATTGTATCAGCATGAAAGCCAGATATTTTAAGCCCATTGTTCCGCACTATATGACTGTCAAAGCTATAGTTGTGCCAAACCTACAGAAAAGGCAGGCACTTAATCATATTAATGTTTTTCATGGTAAATGACGTAACCAAAATCTTCATAACCGAAGCAGCAATTGAACCAATTTTAACCACAGAATGATGACCTTCAAGTCACCTGTAAATCACTAAGAAAATGTTTCACCTTTTTTATGGAAGGATCTTCAAAAAATGGAGCAAATTCGGCTAAAAGACTTCTGCCACCACCATCTAGGACATCCACCCAGAGACAAGACTTCCCATTGCCAAAATTTGCTGCTGGCTCAGAATAGATACTGAAGCATATTAATTCTCCATGATCAATAGGCGTTTCCTGTTTCACATCTATTTTAGCCACCTGCAAGTATAAGCAAACAGAGAAATAAGCTCAGAAGTAGCTCAGGATCACATGTAACTTTACTCATGCATGGATAAAATCATGTGAAATAAGTATTCTGTATGCCTTTTTGTTGCATAAACAAGTACATAAATAGACACATTGTATAGAATGTAAGCTGAGTAGAAGACATGCCTCTGTATCACATGCATAAACGTATTGCCTGTATTGAGTTGTAAGCATCCGAACAACTTCCTTCGCTGCAGAGATATTATCAACTACAAGAACCTTATCATATATGTGAGCAAGCCTCTCACGAAGATGGGACTGGCAAACACCTTTGGCTCCTTCATCAGTTATTGGCTCAATATATTTTTCATCTGCACTATCAGTGGTGCTTGCTGGAAATAGTTTTCCACTTGTTTCTTTCCTTTCCTCTGAAAGATTCTCTGACAACAAATCATTGGGCTGGTCATCTTTCGATAATGTATGTGCTGAATTTAAATCCTTTTGCCTTGGATGATTAGACATGGAGCCACTAACATTAATAGAGGCTGGCACACTATATTTTGAACTTCTGCATTCATAACCACTGCGACCTTGCAAACTCTCATCCTTACCTTGTGCATCCTTACCACGAAGATGGGACTGGCAAACACCTTGGGCTTCTTCACCAGTTCTTGGCTCAACATATGTTTCATCTGCATCATCAGCAATGGCAGTAGATTTTGCATCTGCAGCATCCCTTTCTGGCCTTGCTTTCCTTTCCTCTGAACGTTTTATTGACAAACTGTTGGACTGGACATCTTTCAATAATGTAAGCTCTGGATTTAAATCCTTCTGCACTGGATGATTAGACATGCTGCCACTAACATTAATAGAAGAAGGCACAGTTGATTTTGAACTGCCATCTTGCAGATCCTCACGCTTACCTTGTGCATTATTCAGAAAATATGCCTTTCTCTTTTCCCGTATTTCCTCACATGATTTAGCCCATAATAGAGCTCCACCAGTACTTTGCCCAACGCTGTTGGGCTGTGTTGTTTCAGAAGCGATATCCAAATTGTTGGGGCTGCATAGATGTGTTGGAACTTGATTTTCTTCCTGCTTAATTTGTTGGCAAACTGATTCATTTGAGGGTTTGGAAGTATCTGGCAAAAGTGGGACCATAAAAGCACGTGGTGCAGAAGGATTTCTCGCCTTTGGCTCAACTTTAAGCTCCCAACCACCGGATGGCAAGGTGTTATAACTTGAACTATGTTTAAGATGAAGTGATCTACCAAACACGTTTAGATTGGAAAATGGACATTTGCCAGTCAAGAGTGCCAAAACTTCTGGCCTGAAATTTTAATCAACAAGGAATAAGAAAAACAGAAGAAATTGATGAACTAAAAAAAAAAGGGTATTCCTTTGCAAGCTAAATATGAAAGATGGCAATACCAATTACAAGCATCTACAACATCAATAAGATAATCACAACGTCCAACAATGTTGTTGTTGTTGTGTTTTTTTTTTATTTTTTTTATTTTTTTTATTTTTATTATGACGTGGAACCCCTGCAACTACCCACCCTTTGGACTTGTAGCTACTAGGTAAATCCCCGGCTATCCACCCCGACCCCACAATGCAAGTAACAGGTAAGTGAAGAACTTCCAGAGTTGGAGGAGAATCGAACCCACACCCAAGTACTAAATTTGGACAACGTCCAACAATTGATCATATGAAACTCAACAAAAGTTTACCCCAATTACTTGTTTCTCCACTGATAGTTAGTTTTTTAAAATTATTTTTAACTACTTCAATGAATTCTCTTTTTCCATTATTATCTTACCACACATCCATCTCAATATTTGCACTTTACGAAGACTTATTTTATGACCTATTGTTTCTTGGTTGCTTACCATCACGTCCCATGAAGCATGATTGGTCTAACAACTATTTTATAGAAATTACCTTTCACTTTTAGATATATAAGTCGTTCACATGATATGCCCCAAAAGCATCCTTCTAACTAACTCACCCTGCTTCAGTTCCAAGTTTAGTATTATCTCCTATTATATAAAATCAATAATAGATGACAAATCTCTTTAACAACAATAGCTTAGCAATGGTTTTCTAGAACTCAGTGCTAGTATTTAAATTTATAGCAAATTTATAGAACCCTAAGGGCCTGAAATCATCCTGGCTGTATCAATTACTATCCCAGCAATCTAAGGGCGATTATGGAGTAGAAGATAACACAAAGCTGAATGTCCTAAATGTACCAACTTATGTAATTTATAAATATTAATAAGAAAATACCTAAATCCATACCCAAAAAAAAAAAAAAAAAGAAGCCCTTTTTACGCAAATACACATTTATTATAAATATACAGAAGAAACTAACCCACATGCCACATTTTAAAACCACACTAATCCATGAAACTTAATAAGTGGATTACAAATGGGGATTATAAATCGAATAACCTTCGTATCAAAAAGTATAAAATACCACAAAGCAACGTTAAAAAAATAAATAAAATAAAAAGTTAGGTCTGAGTGCCATTAAAACCAAACCTGTGAAGGGCTTTCTTGGAGGAAGAAGACACCACAGAGGAAGAGAGGGCACGTGATTGAGATAGGCAGACACAAGAACGGAAAGAAGACTTAAAGGGAGTGCCTGGGGTGGAAACCCCCATTGCCATGGACTCTACAACTCTCCTAATCTTACTGATTCTACAATAATAAGCCGTTTTGATGGGACTGTAAATAACAGTTGTTTTTACGGTGTTTATAGTTTGTCTTAGAGCGGTGGTGTGAGTAGGGCGCAGAGCCGAAGGAGGAACCCAGGTAGAGAGAGAAAGAGAGGAGAGATAAAGACGGGGGGAAGTCAGAAGTCAAGGTTAAACCCTTGCTCTGGAAAAACCCCAACCCCCAATATTTCGGACGAAGGCAAATACTTGTCTCCCCGTTTCACTACTACCCTTATTTACTTGAGAGAGAGAAAAATGCCCCCATCATTTTCAGCTGTTCCTTCTATTTGTGCCATCCCGTGCCCTTTTACGTGTAACTTTATTTATTTATTTCATTTAAAGCAGATGAAAATAGGTTTAAAAAAATTAATAATACAGGATTGATGCGAGTGCCCTTTTATAATTTTATTTATTTATTTCATTTAAAGCAGATAAAAATAGGTATTTTTTTTAATAAGACTGGACTGATGAGAGTGCGCTTTTATAATTTTATTTTTTTATTTCATTTACGGCGGATGAAAATAGGTTTTTTTTTTCTTTTATAAGACCACTATTTGAATTTTGTTTTCACTAAAAATAAATGAGTTTGCATTTCTTGGATACATTGTCTAAATCATACCCAATATATTTTGATGTATACTCATTTCGCTTTTTGATTTAAATATCATTGTTCTTTCACTAATTTATTTTATGTTTAGGTTTTTTTAACTTAATTAATTATTTTTCATTACCATTTAGTAGGGGTGGCAATTCGTGTGTCGTGTCGTGTCGTGTCGTGTTGTGTTGATGTAAGGGTATTATACTAAATATGTCAAAAACTTAACCCATTTAATAATCTTGTCAAGAATCTTCAACAGTAACAACCCGTTTATTAAATAAATAAAACAAGACATTTAATATTTCATCAAATACTAAATAATAGAAAAAAATTGTCATAATTAACCTAAATATTCAAAATAAAAAATAAAAATCATAAGGCATAGACAAGGTTTATGTTGAAATGACTTAACTATTTATAGTAATTGGGTTTAAACAAGTAACATATTACATAAGTCATATCACGATTATAACATGTTGAGTTAAATGGGTTACACGACTTGAACCACTTAACCCTAACTTGATACAGTTAAGTAAACGGGTTAATTCTGTCAACCCAAGCTTTTATTATCCAAATACGTTTATGCTAAATTCAAACTTTTTTAACTCGTATTGTATTTGTGTCGTGTCCTAATTGACCATCCGTACCATTTAGTCAAAACTCATTTACTCAAGTCATATTAGGTGTTAGGCATCTCTGTTGATCCACAAAAATGGCTTATGACCTTTTCATTGTATCACTTTCATAAATGAGAAAATTTAAAAACAAATGTTAAATTTGAAAGAGTTATAAACTAAAAATTTAAATGAAAAGAAGCTCGAAAACATTAAAATGTTCTATGTTTAATGCTCCTCAGAAGTACCTTCATGCAATTGTCAACTTAATATGTGAAATAGAACCTTATGGGACAAAGAAAATAGCTGAAATGTAAACTAAAAGTTGGTGATACGATCAAAAAGAAAAACAATAACTGTGCAGAATATACATCATGTACTTGATGCAATTTCAAGTTACCAATTCTGCATTTGCTATGGTTGCTTTCACATTATCCAGAATGAAATAGTAACTTGTTAGTTCCATCTTATTTTTGAAATGAACATGAAAGTCACTTTCAAATTAAAACTTAATAACCAAATACTTGTAATAACTTGCAAATTAAATGAGTTACATTATTGTAATTGCGTCATAATTAATGAAAAATTATTACATGATTTCGGAACCATCAATAATCGATAAACACCTACTTAAAAAAGCTAATACAAACTAACACATTTGTCTTGCATGTCAACTAGTGATCTGTAAAAACTAATGAAAAATTATTATATGGTCCAAGACTATATGATTCGACCAATCATAACATGACATACAAGGAAAAAAAAACTGGTGAACATGGGAGGCAGAAGCACTCATCAAGTAGAACATGGTATTGAATGGTTGCCTCTAACATATAGTACAAGTAATTGCGAAAAAAAATTGGCTTTGCCATCTCTGGGATACTGATGAGTAATGTGGTTTCTCTTTATAGAACAATTATAAAAACAGTAGTAATATTAGAGTAGTGGTGGGTTGGCTTTAGAATGATATTCCAGTTCCTATGAGGGACCTTCCCAGGATTAAAGGAAAACCTTTAGAGGCCATTGTTGGAGATTTTCGGAAAACAAGGGGACACTAGCCAATCCCAGCTGCATAATTGTGTTGCTCATATAACCCAATATTTCAAACAATGTTTAGGAACCACCTCCTAGGATGATAGCACAGTTGATCTTTTTCCTGAAGAAAAATGGTTTGGCAATCAGAAATTTTGCACAAGAAATCCACTGACATGATTTTACACAATGGCATTTACAAAACACATTAAGAAGTGCCCTGGAGTCTCTTGTTTTGAGATGATAGGAAACTAGGGCTAAAATGGGTCATGACTCGTCAACCCGCTCATACGATTCCTTTACTTTAAAATGAATAAAGGTAAACTATTTTAAAATATGAGTCAAAATGGGTAATTCATATTCAACCCATTTTTATAGAGGATTAAACGTGTTGAATATGGGTCACTTATTTTGTCCCATGTTTCACCCATTATATAATAAACTTA
>JAOTQH010233780.1:0-13452 GCA_025631255.1 Cornus kousa
GATAATTGTTTAGGAAAGATAACTCTTTTTATTTATTTATATTTGTAATATGTTTTTTTCATTTTGTCAAAAGCGACAATTTTTTCAATAGAGAGATTTTTTTTATAGGTCCTGTCAAAAAATAAAATTTATTCAATTGAGATAACAAATTTTTTTGGGGGTTCTTTGTTGTTTTTGTACATTTTTATTCTTGAGTCCTGTCAAAATACATAATTTCTTTAAGAGAGAAATGTTTTTGGTTATTATCAAATCAAATAATTTTTATTTATTATTTATTATTTTTTTATTTTTTGGTTTGGGGCTGTCAGAGAGACATAAAATATTAAATTGTGAGAGATTGGGAGACCCATCATAACTAGAAGGGTAGTTGTTAGGTGTAGAAAAGTGGAGTGTAAATATCACTTTCCTTATATATATATATATATATATATATATATATATATATATATATATTTTAATATCCTAACCATTTTTATTTCCCTCTACAAATCTAATTCTATATTTTTCTCAACCACAAATTCTCAGTGCATTTTGTTTTGAATAATTATTCTCTTTCACTATACAATCATTATGAAGGCGTGAGGCACCCTTTTTATATTTTCTAATATCCTAACCGTTTTTCTTCCCTTCTACATCTTGAAAAAAGAGGAACGTACAAGGTTCATTAAATGGACAGAGCACCACAGCAACAACTACAAACTGTGGAGAACCAAAAACAACAACAAACAAAATAACATATCCAAATTACATTTGTCAAAACATCTATCTATCTTGTTCCAACCTTCTAGTCACTGGAGAATGATCTTATGTGAAGCGCCAAAGTCTAGAACCAACACTGCAATAAGTAATTGAGGAAGCATAGAGTGTAACCTCAAAAAAGAAAATAGGATTGTCTGTGAGGAAACTCACATCCTTCTGAGAAAAGTTTTTGCAAGTCATTCAAAGAGCTAATCATCCTTAAGTCTGCTCCTCTATTTAACTTTATAGAGGCGAGTCTTGCTATAACACAGCTCTTAATTGCTCTAATAAGGATTAGTGGAGAGGTAGATATGTTCCTGAATGCCCTTGTATTCCTTTCTTGCCAAATGAAGTAGACTGCAGCTGATAGAAGTAATTGTGAGTGATAAATCTGCTTTGAGTCCACGAGCTTGAATACTGCACTATGAGATCTTCCCAGTTGTTTAGAGATATATAGAAACCGGCAACATTCTGTATGAATTCCCAAATGATTGAACTATACTTGCATTTAAAGAACAAGTGGTCCAAATACTCCAAGCTAGTCAGCAAGGCAGAGATAACATGCATTGGTGTAATGTTTGTATCTCATGGGTTTTGAGTCTAAAGTGTATAGTCTGTGCTTAAGAGCCAACCAAGTAATATGACCATGCTTTGGGATGTAATGTTTAAACCAGATTAGTTGGGGCCAATTAAATAACAAGGATGGTGGTGTGAAATATTCCATTGTAAGTTTGTGAGAGTAATCAGATGGGGCACTTAGTAACCATTGAATAAAATTTGAAGCTGGTGAGGGTGTAGGAATTTTGTGTAATTATGATAAGAAGTCTTGTGATTGGAAGAATGGGAGTTTTTATAAGGATGGTGGAATGGACCACTGAAAGTTGGAAATTAGGCTATCAACTTTGACTTGATGGTCCAGTTGAAGAATTTCCACTTCAGTGAGTCCAAGTTGGGCTCAGATAGGACCATTTGGGAGCCAGTAATCCATTCATAAACTTGTGCTTACCCCTGAACCAACTTTGTGCTTAATTAAGCCCCTTGATATTCCCCTCAACTTGAGCAGCCTTCTCTAGAATCCAGAGCTCAGAGATGAAGCTTTGATAGACCAAAAACACTTAGTTTTAATGAGATACCTATTAACCGAAGCAACCCAAAGAGAGTCTTTTAAAGAACATAGCTTCTAAATGTGTTTGAGGCTTGAAATTCTATTTGTCATCTCCAAACAAGGAAAACTAAGACCTCTAAAGACCCTTGGCCTACAAATGGCTGACCATGCAACCTTAGCCCCACCCTTTCTAAGCTCCACCCCAGACAAGTAAAAGCTCCTGATAACTTGGTTAATTTGATCTATGACTTTCTATAGAAGGATGAAAGCTTGAGTCCAATAGGCCTGTATAGAGTAGAGGACTGACTTTATCAAAACTGCTCTACCTATATATGATAAGAACCTTGAAGCCCACAAGCCAATTCTCTTTGTAATCCTTTGAACCAAAGTCTGGCAATCATTTGCATTGATGGCAGATGAGGAGAGTAGTAGCCCTAAATATTTTATTGACAGGACACCAGCTTCAAACTGCAGAAGGGACAAAATACTACTCCTTGTGTGCATGTCAACCCCAACAAAAAACATATGACTTTTAGAGCAGTTAATTGAAAATTTTGAGAATCTCATAATATCATTAAGGGCTGAGTACAAGACCTCAACTGAATTGAGGTTACCATACGAGAACAAGAGAATATCATCAGCAATGACTAAATGGGAAATGTTAAGCTTGCTACATCTCCAATGAAATTTGAAGTCTGCACTCTGTGAGATATTTTTACTTAGAGCCAGTGAGAGGACTTCCATTGCCAAAACAAAAAGCAAAGGAGAAGTTTGATCCCCTTGCCTAATACCTCTTTTTCCCTTAAAAAAGCCAAACAATTCCCTATTGAATGAGATGGAGTAGGAAGGTGTGGAAATACACTGCTCAATCCAATGTACAAATTGGGTGGGAAAACCAAAGAGGTGTAGAGTGTCTAAAATAAACTGCCAATGTAGTGAGTCGAAAGCTTCTTTCAGGTTAATTTTGAGAGTACAGGATGGAGGGTGAGAGGCTTTATGGTATCCATTAAGGAGCTCATGAGCTATCAAAATGTTGTCAGTGATCTTCCTATCCTTAATGAATGAATAAGAAGTGGGAGGACTTTCCCTAATTTTGTTGCAATTAATTTGGAAATACACTTGTACAGCAAGTTACAACAAGAAATAGGCCTGAAATCATTCCCTGAGGAAGGATTAGGTGATTTAGGTACAAGGGCAATGTATGAGCAGTTGATTTTAGAAAGCGTTCTCCCAGAGGTGAAGAAATCCTTAATAGCTGCACTGATATCATGGCCTATGATAGGCCAAGCATGCTTGAAGAAGTGGGAGTTCAAGCCATCTGCTCCTGGGCTTTTGAAAGGATGAAAAGAGAGAATGCAAGATTGGATTTCCAAGTCTGTTGGAATAGCAATGAGTTGTACTAAAAGGTGGGATGGAACAAACTTGGAAATGAGATTTGAGAAGGAAGATATACCTGGGTAATGATTGTAGCTCTGTCCCAGCAAGGATTGAAAGTGCCTTAAGAATTCAGATTGCAGCTCTTTTCCTTGGACTGAAACACCATTGGAATCATCAATTGAGACAATTTTCCTTCTGTTGGCTTTGGATGAAAAGGACTTCATGAAGGAAGCAGTGTTTTGGTCTCCCACCTTTAACCAGTGAATTTGTGCCTTTTGTTTAAAAAACATTTCTTCTGCCAAATAGAGCTCATTATATTTCCCAACCAAATCCTTCTCAGTTAGTCTCAACAAATCATTTGCAGGGTTATTGTCTAGACTTCTCTGGCATTGATGAATATCACTTTTACAAGCAATAACCCTAGCTGTGATATCCCCGTACACATTTTTATTGAGCAACTTAAGAGGCTTCTTCAGTGCTCTAAGCCTTTGTACAACTGAAAACATCTTTGTACCTTGCACATTTAAACTTGTCATTTAATGTCCAAAAATTGAAGAATCTAAAGGGCAGGTTCTTCTTGGGGTTTGTTGCACCTAACTTAACAACCATTGGGGAATTATCTGAGATGCCATGGGGTAAGAAATCACAAGCAGCCCTAGGAAAGGCAGACATCCAAGCTTGGTTAATCAAAACCCTATCTAGCTTTTTGGATATATTGGCACAACCAAAGCTGCTGTTAGTCCAAGTGAAGTAGATGCCAGTATATCTCATGTCCTCAAATTCATTCCTATGTAAGCAATTCTTGAAGTCTTCTATACCTTGTGTCCATCTAAGTGCTCCCCCAAACGTTTCATTTAAATGAAGGAGCACATTGAAGTCCCCCATTAGAATCCAAGGTGTACCTGGTTCAGCAAGTAAGTTAAGACATCTCCACTGTTGGATCCTTTCCCTTGTAGTATTGGCAGCATTAACAAATGATGCCATACATCTCAATTTCAAATCATGAATCCAGATAGCACAATTTATGACTCGACTATTTTGAGATACTTCCATGAGGTTAACCTTGTTTGGATCCCACAATATCCACACTCTTCCCAAAACTGAGTAGGTGCAATTACACTTGATACTCCAAGAATGAGCAATTACGTACTCTCTGTACATTCACTACATTATCACTATTAACCTTTGTTTCCAAAAGAGCAATAGCATAAATCCAAGTGGTAAACAATCAAAAGCTTCATGTTAAAGAGATAATCCAACCAGCTAAACCAAATTACTACCCACATTACAAAAGGGAAGATATTCAGCTAGAAAAGAAAAAACAAGGAAAGAACTACCAAAAGCTTCGTACTGAAAGTCCATGCCATCATCCAAAATTATCTGCACCACACTATATATATATATATATATATATATATATATATATATTACCCAAAAAGAAGTATAAAACTTCAAGTATGCTAATGGGTGGAGAATATTATTTATTTTGTGCACACACGTATGTTGATTTCTACTGTTGTTAATGTGTGTCAAAATTCATTCTCGGATTATTCATAACTTAAAACATTAAAAAAAATTATTATTAGGAAGCAATCCAAAAAGACAATTAACTTTATGAATTAATTACTTAGAAAGAAGTTGAGGTATTAAGAAAAACAAATTTATGCAAAATACACAAAGTTAAGATTGAACAATGCTTCTTATTTGACTCCGGACACAAATCCAAAACATGCATGAAGCCTATAACAAGGCATTTTGTACATCTTTTGAGAAACAAGAAGTTAATTTACTAGAAATATTGATTTTTATTGATTTTGCAATACTAATATTATATGGGTGGTGTCTGAAATAAGAGGATTAAGAAACATACAAATTCAATGCTTGGAAAAGAAGTGGAGAGGACGAAATAATTGAAAATTAAATACTTTACTCCATTGATAAAAATGGTTAGATCAAATAGGTGTTTATAGACTTAAAATCACGTATCCAAACATCTCCAAGCATTAAGAAACATTTAAGAGCACTACTATATGCCATTTAACTAAAAAGAATTAACGACATGCAAGGGTGGAGCCGGTGTGTGCCTATAGGGCGGCGCAGGTCCCCTTCCCCCGGGCCTCACTTACTATAATAGATATACTAAATTTATATATTTTTACATGCATATATAAAAAAAGTTCATATAATCCCCCCGCCCCCCCTAAAATTTTTATTTTCTAAAATTATGTCTAAATTTGGACTTGGATCTTCTAAGTTAAAAATTAAAACTCCTCTAAACTATCAAAAGTTGAATTTTCTACAAAATGACATGTGTCATTTAAGATATATCTATGACTTTTATTAAATCACTTCAGCTAATTTAATAAAAGTTAGGAAACTGCACCATTTTAAGATAGAAAAACTTAAAAAAACTTTAATATAAAAATGCATCTATTTATTACCAACCAAAGATTTAGTATTTCTCGCATCCCCAGGTTTGTAGTTTAAAGTGGGTCCCGAAGGGCCCTGCCTAGGTGAGTTCCTGGTGCCCATCAGGAAAAAAAAAAAAAAAAAAAAAAAAAAAAAAAAAAAAAAAAAAAAAAAGATTAAGTATTTATATATAATGAAGAAAGTCTCTTTTCTATTGATATCATGGCAAACTATGCTCAAAACTTAAATTTTACAAAATTCATCTAATCAAACATTGTATACTATTAAATTGAAAACCTATTATTCAAGTTTCTTTAATCAAATCACTTTCTTTATCAAAGTCAATACTATTATTTCAAAAAGGGAGCAAGGGAGCAATCTTTTTTGGGGACAAGAGGAGAGATTGTATAGGAGAGAGACGTTTATGTCTTCGTATAGCTTTTTATCTTAAAACAATGATTTTTTAAATTTTATTAAATTAGCTGATGTGGTTTAATATAGATCATAGATATATTTTAATGACATATGTCATTATATAAAAAATTCAACTTATGATAACTTAGACAAATTTTAACTTAGAGGATCCAAAATCCTTAAATTTTGTATTTCTTCTCCTTTTTACTCTTTAAATTCATTTAATTTCCTTTAAAAAAAGTTAAATTTTTATTTTTTAATCAAACTCCAATTTTTTTTTTTTTCTTTCAAAATTCTCTCATATTTGTTTCCTTTTGATATATATATATATATATATTTAAATTACTCATTGATTGATATATTATTTTGAGTAATTTTATTTTATTTTTTGTCTCTTAATTTATAAAATATATATTTATTATTGTGGTTATTGATTTTTTTACACTGTGCCCTCTTAAATTTAATTTCTGCCTCGTCCCTGACCAAAATGCATTATAAAATCACCATTCACCAAGCATGCCAAGAGATTTTGAAATGAGTTAAGTCATATATATGAAGTTCCTAAATAGCCATAAACCAATGATTGGAGAACAGTTATACATTCCATTTTCAGCATCAATTATTAGCAATGTTCCAGAGATTCAAACCGGGTACATTGGAAACTAAATATTGCAAATTGAATTAAATTAAAGTCTAATATGTTAAAAAAGTAAATCCAAAACAGCAGCACCAGATCAAAAAAAAAAAGGGTTAAACACGCTCTAACATCCTTCAGGTTTGTTTTTATTGTTCATAGATTAAGTCTGGGCCAAAAAATTTTCTCACACCCCTGGTCAAAGTTAATGGCAGTTTTGTTTTTTTTACCCAAAAAATGAATGTATCATCGTACCATTCTCTTTATTTAACCTCCATGCATGCATCATTGCTGACGTGTAAGGTAAAATGATAAATCTCTTTTTTGCCCTTCATTTGATAAGTCACATAGTCTCACCAAAATGTTCGATCAATGATAATATATGATCATATGTACAGAAGGCAAAGATTAATAAGTTGTACATTAAAATGCTTGATTTGAGTAATGGTTTATAGGTTATGCATCAGGAAAATATGAATTTGAGAACCTATACACGATGATAGAATTATTTTTAATAATACAATTTATTCTATGTACATGTATTGATGCATGTATAAGAGAAATAATCAGTTATAATGTTCATGAGTCATATAAAATTTGTGATTTAATTTTAATTATATATTAATAAATTGTGTGTGTATATATATATATATAATGAAATTACATATAGGTTTAATTTCAAATTATAGTTTAAATAAAATAAATTATATTAGGTATTTTTTTTAATATAATTTAATAAGGTATTAAGTTTTGTAGGATAATTTTGGCATTTTATGTAATTTGATAAAATGCATGTGAAGCAGTGAAGGTATAAACGACCAACTGGGTAAGGCTAAAATTGTACTTGGAATAATGGAGAATAGTTTTGACATTTTTTTTTTTCAAATTAGCTGATTTTTGACATTGTTGACCGTCAACTAATAGAATGGGTGTTAGAGCAAAATTAGCCAAAAGTAATAAAGACAAACCTGTGGAGGTATCAGAGTATTTAATCCTAATTTTTTTTAAAAAATGATATTTGTAACCCTAAGAACCCATTTAGCATGCGCTTTGTTTTAGACATTTAGTTTTTGGTTAAAAAAGAAGTTTTTGGTTAAAACAAAAAAATAATCGGAAGCACTAGGAACAATGTTTTGCTGTAAAAATGTCAAAAATAGAAACGTGCAAAATATGTTTAGTATGTCACGCGTTTCAATAATTTTGAATACAAAACATGTTTTGTAACTCCAACTGTTGGCAAAAAAAAATAAAACAGAAACAAAAAACATGTTTGGTTATCATTGTTTTTAATTTGTTTTTAATAAATTTTAAGTATATTTATAAATTTATTTCTGTATAAATAGTCATTATATTTTTAATAGATATGGAGAAATTTTAACACCCAAACATATATATATATATATATATATATATATATAATTTTTGATCAATAACTGTTCTCATGATTGAGAGTCAACATTTGTAAATTCTATTTTTTTTTATTTTTTTTTTCAAACTTGAACTCCAATGTCACATTTTATGAAATGATAAATTTATATAAATACTCATTAAATTTTATACTTTATTTACAAAAATGTCCAGAAAGTACATTTTAATAATTCAAATATTATCAATACTTTTTCATATATAACTATGTAATAAGTGGCTATAAAAGCCTCCCCCCAACCCTCCCTCGTTTGTTTGTTTGTTTTTTTTTTTTTTTTTCTTTTTGCAATAACCTGTTGCAATTTTGTTATCCTATTACCTGTATAGTCCACTACAATATTAAAAATAAAATCAAACCCAATCGCAAACATAAGTAACATTAAAAATAAAATCAAACCCAATTGCAAACATAAGTGGAATAGAGGGTACACCATTTACAAGTGCTTATGTATTCAACCAACAAATTTATTAAATAGTTTAAGTTCTACATAAAATGTTTGAAACAAAGTATTAACTATACATAGTTGTCACTAAAAATTGATCATATGTTCATAAAGTAGATGACAATGGCAATGACATTGGAAAAGCAAGTGGTGGTGACAGACAACGACCAAACTGATTGACAATGACACTGGAAATAACATTGATATGCGACAATGGTAGTGACATAGGAGTATACCTCTTCTTCGCATAAATAGAGTGAAAACTTGTTATTTATATATGGCCCTTCAAGAGAGCATCAACACACATCATCTTCATAACAGCACACGTCACCTTCAAGAGAGCATTAATACATTTCATACCTACAATTAATGGTAGCATATAAGTTGAAAAGTGCTATCCATACAACAACTTAAAAAAATAAATAAATAAATTAATCAACACAACAACTCAGGAAAAAACAATTGAGATAGTGTTCTTTAAGTTGAGCACAACAACTTCAAAACTATGGTATCGTCCAAACAATGGAGCAACAACATCATCCATTACCCACATATTCAATGCCCAAACTCCACAATACAATATGCCATCCCAAACTCCACAATCATCTAAGATAAAACTTCAAAACAATGTTATTCGGAATCACACAAAAACCGGGAGGGGCAGTGATATGGGTGCCCAACTGAAATACTACATGCAACACAGCATGAAAATAATAATAATAAATAAATCTGATCGACCCTTTAGCCATTTTTTTACAGTTGCCTATTACTAAAAATCAACTCAATGCAACCCACACCAAGAAGTCAAAGATGTGTCGAACAAAATTATAGGCTTCATATCATCTAATGCACAAGCAGTTGGTAGACACTCCAGTGATAGATGCAAGTAATATCTCTGTAAAAAAAATAAAGCTATCATTTCAGTGGACATAAATTTGTTTTGAATCTCTATACACCTCTTCAATCAATTGTATTATTTATTACAAGAGGTAAAATGAGTGCCACCAAGGAGAAGAATTTTCTAACACTTGAACAATAATTTCAACTATTTTGAACTAATTTCAAGAATTCTTTTGGATTAATTTCAAGAATCACATTGCATAGCATCATTATCATCTTTAATTATATTTATACAAGTGTTGAGAGGATAAGTCCTTTAAGTATTGACCTGGCATATATACATATATATACACACCGAACTTCATTTGGTAGTAATAGCTAATAAGTAGGCTTGAGAAAGAAAAAAAAAATTTATTCACCAAACTACCATCAAAGAGTCATTCACTACTTTATTATTAGCTTAAAATGAATAATTACTTTAATTAGAGAGCAGGCCAAAGTGAAATCACACATACTAGAGGATCGAATTGCAATTGCAAATTCATGAATTTAACTGGAATGTCCAATATGTTATTTTAGGCATAAATCTTATTGTTTAAAGAGTACTATTAAAAGTAATAGAAAAGGTTGAAACATATGACTATCCAATATTATAAAAAGAAGTTTTGTCAGATTTGTAATTCTTTAAGAAATAAAATTGTAATTTCATTTGTTTGATTGATTTGTTGAATGCTAAATTTTTGATCGAATATTCTGAAATATAAAGACATAGAGAGAGGAAACATCACATGAGCAAACCAAACCCTCCTGAGAGGGGAACAAAATCTCAAATCAGAGTACATATATATATATATATATATAGACATACAAAACGAATATACATGTATAAAATTTAAATTATGTTTTCCTCTTTAATCTAAAGTAAATACAAACAAAAACACTGAAATCAATGTATATTGACATGCAAAACGAATGTACATGTATAAAAATTTAAATTATGTTTTCTTCTTTAATCTAAAGTAAATACAAACAAAAACATTGAAATCACTAAACCTGAGGTCATGGAAACGTTTTTGTAGACCAAATCGATCAGTCATATCTCAGTTAGACTAGAAGAAATGGAAGAGAAAAATTCAAAATAAGAATAAAAATAAAAATAAGAATAAAAATAAAAATAAACTACAGTATAACATACAGATGCTAAGTTTAACGTCAATAGCTCGACAGCATACTAAGTTTAATGTTGATAACTCGATGAAAACTGACCTCTTTAGTCCAAATAAATAGGATCATGAAGGACCTAATTTTATTTTTGAAGACAAAATCCAACAAAATTGAACAACTCCGAACCGAAGGACACTTGTAATCACACTAAATCGAGTGTTTTAGGACTTCAAAGGACTTACACTATTATCACATGCCCTTCTTCATCAATATCGCAGGAGGTACATTTGGGTCGCCTCCAAAATCGTCAAACCTAGGGTTTCAAAGGAGAGAAAATTTCAGGTAAAAATGAAGCAGAATGCTCCAAGTCAGCTTTTATACATTGATTAAGTGGTTTCCTCCGCTACAGTGCTTGGCCTAAGTTGTTTCCTCCACTACAATGATTGTATTGGGCTATACTGAATCAATGTAAAACACCATTTTGGTGTTTCACTTTTTGGCCCAAAAATTGAATCTGTTTTGATACTGTTGACAATAAAACAGACCGAACTAAACATGTTTTGGGCTAAAAAATTACTATTGTAGCTAGCCTACAACAAACACATGAAGCAAAGCAGATACCAAACCCCGGGTCTAAAACAAATTTTTACAAAAAATGATAGGTTGTGGTCAATATTGCCAAACTAGATACAATAAATAATAAATGGAACCAGGAAGATGCCCACTAGTAATCTTTACTTTTTTATTTTTTTTAAACTAAGTCATCTTTAATTCACACAACAGTCTTAATTAACAAATTGAAATGAAATAGATCCAATCCTCATTAATACATATATTTGACCGTTACAAATTCATAACTATACTAACATAGACTACTGAGAATATCCAACAAATTAGCACAAAAAGTAACCTAATTAGCAATTCCGTAAAGTTAAGCTCAGGAAAACATAAAAATCAATCACAACAAAAATGTAAATATAAATATATATATATATATAGTGCCAGGATGAGATTAGATTTACCTTACCTTAGACAGGAAACAAAAACACATGCAAATGGTAGCAAGCTTATGCTGCGGAACTATAACTTGTTGGGAGCCACCCAAACCAGCTGCGGTAAAAAAGCTGACTGTAGTTTTGTGCTCTTCGAATTGAGTGGATAATAAGAGGTGATGCTTTTATCTTTTAAGTAAAAAATGCCATTATCGTGAACATTATACTCCACTTGATAATTGATAGTGAAGTATATGGAGTTTTTGCTTAACTCTGGATAATCACTAGTTGAGAGAGAAAATGAGTGATTACGACCCACAAACAATACCCGATCACCGATGCATTCCACAAACTCCCACTTATTTTGATCAAAATTCAACTTATAAACCTCAAATCGAGAGGACCGAAAAAAAGTTTCCTTGTACTTGGTATAATAAGGGTCATAGTCTTTGTCGGGAGTGCCATCCTCAGCACAAAACCTGAGAACCAGCAAAAGATCCCCCGAGGATTCCACAAGATAAGCCAACGAACTGGAAGATCTATTACTATTAATTTCTTCTCCCGTCTCCGAGTCCATAGGAAAGGAAGGATTAATCCTTTCACGGTTAGGACAAGAAGGGTCCCTCAGATCCCAAGCTTCAATGTACCTTGGGTGAGACATGGTATAAAAACGTTGATCTTTGCTGAAATATATGATTTCATTGTCCCGACCATAGTCTGTTTCATCGAACGTATCATACCACCTCTCGTCCCCGAGTTTACAGAAATACATAAAATTACGATCAAGAACCATGACGGTGCAGTCGCCGTCGGGAGATGATGAAGAACGCGGTAGTGATGGAGCTGATGACATAGCAACCTTTGTTATGAAACGCTTACTCTCCTTATCAAAGAATCCATTACCCATGTCGGACACGAAGTCCTTGACAAGGGAAGGGGAGGGGGAGAGGAGATCTAATTTGTGGGAACGAAGACCTAGGACATAAGGGATGGTTTCGAACGGAGGGAGAGGGATATAGGGGAGATGTGACGACTGTAATAGTGGATTGAAGAGGTAGGTGCTGCAATTACTAGGGTTGACAAAGGCAAGCCAGCCATGAGAGGAGCCAACACAGATGGCATCATCAGGAGTAAGAATGTGCTTCTGCCCCGGTATATACCTTTTCTTCGGAACCCTGATTTTTGTTTGGTCCACGGGATTGAAGAAGTGAAAAGAATCGTTGTGGTCCGCCAAGGACTTCGATTCATCAACACCAACCCTAGGAGGTACATACATCAATGGAGATAACAGTGATTGAGTAGAAGTAGAAGAAAAACAACGTTGCATAAACTTTGTCGTAGTCGAACGATTGGACCATACCTTCAGCACAGTTCGGTGGCAATACAGCAGCATCGTATCGTCAAAAGGTGGGAAAGTAGATATCTCGATCTCTATATTCACGTATTTTTTACAAATTTTCTTTTCTGCTAAAGGAAAAGACTTGACTCTCATTTATTGGGTTTGGGGCCAACCTAATCAACAAGATATATTTTAGGAAGTGCACGTATCTCAATATTTAGCGCCAAAGAATTCATCCCAACCCCAACCTAACAATTACACGACCTCCTTTTGAGGCTTTGTGACTTAGTGGTAACTTATCTACCTTTTGTAAAATGTGAAATCGTAATTTTGCACTCTTAACCCATTCATGTTTGATTAAACTTGAAAAGTGTGGATGAATTCATTATTATTGTTATTGTAGATTATGAAAGTGTGGATGAATTCATGATGATATATTTGAAATCATAAGGCCATTTTATTTGCAATGATGTGGGATTGATGAGAAATCCTAGCTAGGGAAATAATAATATTCATTGTTTTATTTATGTTTTTTTGGTTGGATGAAAGAGAATTGAAGAAGGTAACACCTT
>JAOTQH010233808.1:0-13447 GCA_025631255.1 Cornus kousa
TTGTCTTGCTTGTCAAATTTGATAAATCACTTCTCAGTACCATGTCACGTATCCTATTGATCATCCTCAGAAATGCAAAAATAAATTGGTCAACTATTTCATACTTTAGCATCTTTCGTGTATCCTTTTTGATTAATAACGAAGACTCTAATTTATTGACTTGCAACTATCACTTGTTTTTGATTCCATAAACGAACAAAATGCACTTTTTCATAGTGGAAACTATTGTATCTTAATTGATGTGTAAATATTACAAGGATATGCATTTTGTTTAGTGGAGATGAGAAGCCAACCATGAATTTTACGTGTCTAAATTGGTTATTTAGGCCTCAAGGATAGTTGCAAAATGAGAAGATGAAAATGAAAGTTCTTTTCAGTGGAAAAATAGATTTAAGCAAAGAAGACCCAAACATCTCTTTGCAGGGAAATATCATTTGTAATAGATTTTGACGAATTGCCATTTTATGCTCAAAAACTCTCATTGTCAACTGTAGTTTCTTCTCCTCGTCATTTTACTTGGAAAGACAAGGAAAATCTGATATATGGAAGATGTTTTAACATATGGGAAATAGAATGGACGTCAAATTAGGACCTAACAAGTATAGCCATGTGGCTAGGTGCAATATCAAGCAGAGCTCAATTTTCAGTGTACTTGTACACACAAATGCGCGCCCGAAAAAACTGACCACCATTTGGGGGGCGGTGTTCTGGTGCTGTTTGTTTAGACTGTTTTTGCAAGTCATATGGCCTGTTCTAAAAGTTTTGGTACAATAAGTGGAATTACAATCCTCGTATAATAACAACTACAATCCTCGCATAATAACAATTACTTGTTTCCTCATGCTTTCACAATCTAAATTTTTTATTCGTGCTGATGATCAATCTCTGTGTGTGTGTGTGTGTGTGTGTGTGTCTCTCTCTCTCCCTCTCACACACACAAATTTCAAGGTTGTGTTACCTCTTTTTGACAGTGAGGTCAAATGGTTTAACAATTATCTTCCATATAAGGTTTCATCTATTTTATTTTATTTTAAACTCCAAAAGGCTCTCGCTTTCATAAACCGCCCTCTGGCGCTAACATCTTAAAGTACAGCCATGTGGCAGGAAACATTGTTGAGTAATATTTCCTTTACATTAGTATGTGATAACACACTTGCTCAATAAAAAAAATTAAAATGTTTGATAACGCTTAACTAACCTAGACTCTGTTGACTGGTAATACCCGTTTGTTTGTATTCATGTTTTTAAGGATAGGATACAACGAACTCAATTGCTTTTCTACTCTCAATTTCACTTGTCCTCTCTCTCTCTCTCTGGGGTGTCTGAATTAATTTTTAACAATGAGAATCAGGTGTTTTGAATTTATAGTGACAGGATTTTGCAGTATTAGGATCTTTGCCTGGTATTTCAATTGCTTTAATCTTTACCTCTTCATTTTGTTTTATGTCCAGAAATTCCTGTATTAGAGACTAAGAAAAAGAAGAAGTGGTGGATGCTTTGAAATTAGATGCAATTTGATGTCCATGGGGATTTGCAACAAACTTCTTGCTCAGATTCTTTCGTCCATGGAAGAAGCTTCGAATTTTTTTTTTTGTTGACAATTCTACTGCTTCCGTCTCCTCTCAAGGTGGATTTTATCCGGCGGGTATCATTCAATGCTTTGCAATATCATCGACGACAGAGCTGCTGCTGCTGCTGCTAATGTGCCCTAGCTCGACCTGTACATAATGATATTTTGGTTTAGAGGCATCTATTCTTTTCTTTAATGCCTACTATTATTCCTTTCTGAAGATGTCACATTTGGTTCCCCCATTCCTCATTTATTTATTCGTTTCTACTCGTTTGAAGGTTTTGTATGTACATGGCATTTATTAACTTTATATAGTAACTAGAACTAAGAGACCATGATTTTGATCTATTTAGTCTTTTCTTCACCCTGTATACATATTCTTTTTTGTAAATATAAACATTTGTTTCTGATTCGGTTTCATATGAAAATTTCGAGATATATACTCTAAATCCTCAATGGCCAATGATAAATTTGATAAATTTTAGAATACCTACATGTGTTGCAGAAAACTCTCCTAAGCAAAGGAAAAATTGAAAACCCTTCTAAGGAGTTTGGCTCACATGAACATGAATGTAAGATTACTACTGTATCTTTCATGAAAAAGAAAGAACAAATTGCAAAAGATCTCTTCAACCAGCAAATTTTCACTGTTAATTTGTAAAGTAAAATTACTAAAGTGCTTTCAGGAATGAACTTGGAAAATTTAAAATAAAATACGAATAAGACTCAAATCAATTAATTCAGTCAATAACATTATTTTGAGTTGTTAGTGGTATTTTATATACTGTATTTATTTTATTTTTTTGAATTTCATTACTAGGGGCTTTTTTTAGTAATTTTACATCATGTCAACATAGACTTGGAGGTCAACGCTAGGGAGCATTTTGTACAATTTTGAAAGGTAGTCTTTAGCTCCAAAAAAAAAAAAAAGTCTAGGGTATTTTTATTGCAAGCTAAATCAAAAAGTGGATAGTTCAGTTTGTTGTAAGAGTAGTAGTCATTGACTCATTATTCATTAACAATTAAAGGGTTAATATATATATATATGGGAGAAGGTGCACAAGGTCCGGTTCGGTACGATTTCTGATGAAATCGAAACGAGAACCAGAACCATTCCAACGATTTCTAAAAATTGAAATCGAAATCGAAACTGTTGGGACATAGAAGTGAACCGAACCTTAAAGTTCGATCTAGTTCGGTTCGATTCCTCATTCCCATATATAATTTGAAGCTAGTTATAATTTTTTATTTTATTTTTTTATTTTTATTTTTATTTTTTTAAAATGATACTCACACGCACGTACCTCTACTTTGAACCCTGACATTCCTTTGAGAAGTAAGAGCTTAGAATTGAAGCTAGTTATAATTTAAATGTTTTCTACTCCATTCAACTTTCACCATTACAGCATTCAAAGAATCAAAAGGCCGGAAGATTGCTTTAAAATTAGGTAGATTGCTTAAAAAACCCTTTTTAGATAGTAGAAATTGTCTGTGTATTTGCAATTAGAATCCAACAATCATATCAAAATAAAGTGAAATTACCTGAGAGATCTCAGAGACCAGAGACTCATCAAACGCCAAAAAGCAATGATCAAGACAAAAAATTTAATTCAACGGTGAGATAGAGCAAGCTAGAGAGAGTGTGCGTGTGGTGTTAGTAGTGTTTTGAGTCGATGTTTATCACTAATTAATTTTTTTCGGAGAGGAACCAAGGTTGTGGATTTGTTACGCAAGGGGCGTTTAATTGCCCCACCTTTAAAAAAACGTTTTAGCAGTAATTATTTTATTTCATTCCTGTCATCTAAAAAGGATTTTTAAAGCAATATTGCCTTCCAGCTGATAAAAGTCTCTAACCCAAACCGAAAACGTTCTATGATTTTGTTTTTATTCAAAACATTAATAGCATTTTTATTGTGAAATGTGTTCAATAATGACTGTAAAATTTGTTGCGAGATTTTTAAAAACAAAGTAAAAAAATGTTGCAAGTTTGAAAAATAGAATTGTTAGTTTAAAAGTCATTTAAGAGTTTATTTTATTTTATTTAATTTTTTGAGTATCATTCATTGTTACAATATTGTTCTGGTTACTACAACCAAAACATGTAAAAACCTAAAACAAAAAACACAAAACAAAATCACACTTCCACAGCATTTGGAGTGAAAATAGTTTAGACACCCACACTGGCAAGGTATTCTAACCTAGTAACTGATATTCTCACACTTCCACACCATTTATCCAATAGAAAAGAAACAATAAAGAAATATCTATGAAAAACATCACTCGGTTTTTGTTTTTTTTTTTTTTAAAAAAATATTATTCTAGTCAATTTAAGAAATAAAAAAAAATAAAGAAGGTATAGAAGAAATATCTAACCATAGGTCCATAACCAAGACGGAAATTCATATCCCACATGATATTCATTAGCAGCCACAAAAATTAAAATAAATAGATAAAAGTAGCGAAAAGATAACAGCAAAGAGAGTCCAACACATTAATCTCCGGAAGAAAATTTAGAATATTTACATATAAATTGGGTTCTCAATGTGTCATGGGCTCCCCCTAACATGCACCCTACCACCTTTCCCTTACAGCAGTAATTGACCATTTACATTCATCAGATTCTCTTCACAAATAGTAAAACAATATACATGTAAAATCCCAGAAAGGCTAGGCATCTAAAACTTGCTCCCCCTCTCTCCCTCTCTAACATTGATTCCTATCGCGCTCCAACATCAAATTACAAATTGCGAGCCAAAATATACAGAGGAACTAGACAAGGAAGTTATTATTCCAGCAGGCTTGTTAAATTTTTGTGCTTATTTACAACTCTATAAGCTCTCTCTAGAAAATTCTCACTCGAGTGATCAATTACTAACGTATCATCCATGTTAGCTGTACAGAGAAGTGTCTTCTTTCATGCCACATTAGAATACCTCAAGCAGAATATGAAGATGTTAGCCCAATGCGCCTTTCTGCAGATCAGGTGTTTAAATTCATAAAGCATAATAATGATTAACGGAAGTTACCCCCCTAAAGAAACAAAATCCTAATAATAGAAACCCTAGCAAAGAGAAGCAAACCAAAATTTACCAAAAAGAAGATTCCTTACCGCCTGCTGTGATGAGCTTTTCAACACGAGAAACGATATGTTTACCATAAGTATACCTCTTCAAGGCATTCAAGTGAACCTTGATACGAGACAGAATTAAATCACGGCTCTGATCATCACAGGTCTCAAGTACTTTCTGCACAACGTAGTTTCCAAACGGATCTTTCATCATGGCCTGCAGTTCACATTTCACAAATTCTGATTATCCAACAAACACTTTCACAGGGGGAATGAAAGCAGGAATGATAGTATACCCACAAGGAAACTAAAAAACCAAAGATGAGTTAAATTATCTGTCCTTTGTTAAGTGAAATGAACTTCGTAAGCTTCAACTTAAAATAACCTAGCAGTGCTGACTCCTCACAAATAAACAAAAAATAACTAGCACGAATGGTGTCTGTCAGAACCGCTGCCATGAACAATAGCATGGATTAATTTGCAAGTTCATATAAACCTTGGGATCCTATAATATGGTAGTTACAAAGTCTATACTTGTTGACTATCATGGGACTTCTGTTTTATGTAACAAAGGTTTTGTAGGGGCTTTTCTTTCCATTTCAATTCAAAATGCATCATTGAAAATTCAATTATGCTTCGTTTGGTTGGAGGGATGGAAAAATGGATGGAAGAGATAGGGGGAGGGATGGATGAGATACCCCTAGGGAAGGGAGGGTGTCTTTCCCAATTTATGTTTGGTTGAATGGAATGGATAGTAGAAAGGATGAATGGAGTGATACTTTTTTCTTATTTGGTTGGAATGAAGGGAAGGAGAGTTCTTATATTATTTTTACCAATACACCCTTTTATATAAAATTATAAAAGATAGATATTTATTTTAAAATTTTTGAAAAGGTTAAAACTGTAAATTATGAATTTATAAGTAGCTATGATTTCTTTTTTTCCTCTCTTCCCCCAAAAGTGGGCGGATAGAAAAACATAAAGGAGGGAGGGATGAAGCATCCCTCCCTCCTTGTTTCCCTCCTCTCGTTCCTTCCCTTCAACCAAACACAAAATATTTATTCATCCCCCCTCAATCCATGCCTCCAACCAAACATAACATTAAGGTTTTATATCATAGGGATTTATAGTAACAAAAAATTAATTTAGACATGCGTGAATCTTGATTACGAAAATTATTCTAGCATGTTTGTTGAATTGTGGTAAATTATTTTAATGACAATTGAGAATAGATTGGGTTACTATGTATAGTTTTAATTAAACTATTTTATACCAACATGTTTTGAGTTGTCTTAAATCCCAATAGATGTCACGTATCTACTATATGAATATGAAATCTAGTTGGCAGTATTGTTGTAGCAATGAATAGGGTGATTATATGAGTGTCTATATATATGACTCCGTATATGTATGTGTTTGTATGTCTGAGCATATATATATGTATATATGTATATGTATATATATATAAATATATATAAATATAATTAACATATTTTAATTGATTATTTTTAATTTCATCTAAGTTTAGGATAGAGGATCTGTTTTGGGGTGTGTGTGTGTGTGTGTATATATATATATAATAAATATTGTTGATGCAGAAATCCTCGCGACTCGGAACGACAGCGTTTACCTGCAAAATAAAGGGATGTCACTTGAAATGGCACCGGTGGGGTGCCGGCCAAGGACCCTCCGACGATCAAGTTAGTACTTGCAATCGTACATAATAGTCATGTATATATTTTTTAGGAGTTTTTTGTCGTACCTTCTTTAATGGTTTGGTGCCCTATTTATGGCTGTCGATTGGACTCCAATTGGTTCCGTTGATGTCGATAGTTGATCTTATCTTCCGCTTGTGCGAGATCATAGGAGATTTGTTGCCAGATTTATGGAGAATATGAATAATCCTTTTGACCTTATCCAATTATGGTAGGATTACTCTTACTCTATTAAACCACGTTAGATTTCATTATCTTTGATAATGAAATCTAATCAATTTTATCGAGGGTATGGTAGGTTTATATTTTTCCTTATCAAATATTATATATATGCATGCACACGCATGGTTGAGCAAATTGATTATTGTGGGAATTAATAATCAAAAGTACGTGTATCAATTTGGGTAAATATTGGTCACTCGTCGGATTGCAGGGGTGTTTTGAGTGTAGGGAGACCCTGGGGTCTTATGTACAAAACCACTCTCAGTGCAGGGGAGGATGAGTAGTTGTGGGACAGCGGTTCCACTGGAATCCAGTTGCCAAGCCTAGTCTGCTGGGCCTATACCTGGATTCAACCGAAATAAAATAATATATTTAACTATTATTTTTTAATTAGTTTTATATTAAAAAATTAAGAAAAAATATTTTAAATATTTCATAAATTGTGTTAAATTCTAGAATATAAGTTTTAAGTATAATGAACTTAGTTGTGTTGATATCTAGATTTTTAAATGACCATTTGTTAGTTTTATGAAATTAAAATTTGAAAAAGTATTATTTTCAGCACTAAGACGGAGAGTACCGAATGAATATAAAGAGTTAGATTCTGAAATTATGCAGGAAGTCATATCTACTATTAGGCTATGTCTAGAATATTTGTACTCACAGTAGTTGGGTCATTAGAGTTTTGTTTTTTTAATTAAAATTGTATTTTGGTGCTTTAATTATTAATTCAGATTATTAAATATTAATGTCTTGCATAATTCATCATAATTGATATTTAATGGATGAGTTGGATTAGTCGGAGGGGTAGTCAGGGACGAACCCTATGATGACTTTTTGGGTATGGTTAGGGACCTGCCTATTTAGGAGTGCACTACTCTTTTATTATGGCCACAGGCTTAATATGTCCTTATTGTGTGGACATGATCCGGGATCATCTGGAGAGTAGACATACAACACAGCCACACATATATTTTCATTAGTTCGTGACAATATGATTCACACCACTTTATTGGATGGGAGCCCGAGGCTCATATAAGATATGTGGATTTAATAAAAGTAAATGATGGTTATTTATTGAGTTTATAATTGGAGTTAGGCATTTATTTATTTATTAATTCACTTACTTGAGTTGCTTATATATATGTGGGAATACAAGGTTATCTTGCTGAATAATGATTGTGTTTAGCATTTCTTGCTGAGCTTGTAAGCTTACCTCATTATAACATTTCAGGTACTTATAGAGTAGGAACGTGATGAAGACATATGTGGGGGACGGATTTTAGCTCGTTGCACATTTATTTATTTTAGCTCGGTTTTCCTTTATTATGATCATTGTAATAAAGTTGGTATTTTGTGAAACTTTGTTTAGTTGATTCAGTGGTCATAGATGTTTTTATTATGTTAGAGGGAATTTCACCTCTATTCATTAATTTGTATATACTTGTTAGATTCTCGTATTTAATAAATTGAATGATGAGATTCATCGTAGTAATATTTATGATGGATGTATGTTGAGAATTGGTGGAAGTTATATATTAGATTTTATATGTAGGATATGTGGTTCTTGTGTTAAAATTTGGGGTGTAACAGTTTGGTATCAGAGTCTAGGTTAAAAATTACCTAGCTAAGAGACGTGATAGTAAAAATAGGAGCATATTGTTATACGAATGATCTGATCTTTTACCGTGCTCCAGTTTAAAGTACAATTACTTGTGAGACTTATGATATTGATATTCTTTACTGAAAATAGGATGTCAGGAGCTGAAAGAGGCAGAGGACGACCTGTAAGAGGCAGAGGTTAATTAGGGAGGCGTCGGTCGTGGTGGTGTTGACCATGACAATATTCACTTAGAGGATGTACCTCATGCGCCGAATCCTATAATTGGATTTATCAGAGATATATGCAAATTGGGAGCTGTTGAATTTGTCAAACCTACCGATCCACTTGATGCCGAGAAGTGGATTGAAGATATAGAGAAATATTTTGAGATGGTGGATTGCACTGAGGTACAAAAGAGGAAGATTGGTATTTTTCTCTTATCTGGTGAGACGCGCCAGTGGTGGTAGTCAGAGACCATGATTGTTGGGGACATTATAGCAATGACATGTGATGATTTTAAAACTTGGTTCAAAGACAAATATTTTCCATTAGCTGTGAAGGAGAAGAAAACAACTGAGTTCATGAAGTTGGAGTAGATGTAATACCTCTAATTTTAAAAGTATAGTCTCGGTAATTGTTTAATTATTTTATTTGCATTTTTAAATTTATTTAATTGATTAATTTGCTATTTGTTTATGTGTTTAATTTAATTAAGTATTTAAATGTAATTTGGGTGCTTATTTGATTAGTTTGAATTTAAATGATTTAACTAATTTGTTTGATGATGTGTATTGTGTGAAATTATCTGTTAGATTATAATGTTTTATTTTATTTTAAAGAAGATGTATATGGATAGTAGTAATGGATCAACTAATTGAGTCACATAGACTACTTGAGTATGAGTCTTAATGGGTATGGATAATTACCTATGGATAGTTGTATGTGTGTGTGTGTGTGTGTGTATATATATGTACAAGGATAATAATTTATTATTAATATTATTTTTAACATTTATAATAATAATAATAATATGGAAGAATCTAATATATATATATTTATATAATAATAGATATATATAAGATTATATATACGTATATATTTTTAGTTACATTTTCTTTTATTTTTCCTTATAGTCAGACTTGTACTAAAATTGGGAATAGGGTTAGAATATATTGCCTAATTATATGACTATAAGTCTGTGGGTGGAGGCTGTAAAATATATACATGGTATATTATATATCAGAGTAGCAGAGAGTTTAGAGAGAGAAACAAGGAGGAAGGAGGAGGAAGGTTGGGGTTGTTCGTGGGTTAGAACCAAAGCACTAGAAGGCTGATGTGTCTCAGTTTATTACCACTCGCAATAGCACGAATCTCTGTAGGATAGTACTATATAGAGGGTGTCGATCCTACAGGGAGATAAGTGTTCTTTGCTTTGTTTTTAACTAATTAAACTTATTTCTTGATTTACAGGTAACTAGTTGAATTGATTGATTGGTTGTCACGAACATAAACTGAAATTAAACTAAAGTGATCTGAAAGAGAAAAGCCTTAGGGCTTTGACTTCACCACAACTTTCATATTATGGTTAACTATTTCAACTCTGGAGATTTAACAATTTATATTTCAAATGAATTGAACTCAATAACATTGTTCAATTCGAATTTAAAAAAAGATATTTTATAAATTGTAATTAACTATAACCTATCTGTGGTTAACATAAACTATCCACTTACTTACTTTAACTAATTTAACTAATTTTCAATCTAACTTTCCTAAGCATAGACTATGAAAATATTCGTTTATAAAAAAATATTAGAACACCATTACATGATCTCCATTCTTATGTCCGGCAGGGCTCCGCCAGATACCGTCCAATAAGTATGGGGTGAGAATAGTTTATGAACAGTTATATCTAGGACAAGGTAATAACAATTTGAAAATTATTTAAAACTTTAAACTCCAATTGAGTTGTCTCAATTGCTCATAATCATATAATCAGAAATATAATATATATTAAAAATATCATAGAGTTAAAACAATCAAACCGTAGTACTTAGACTGGGTTACATTAGTGCCCTAAGAGAGGAATTAGCTACTCATGACGATGGAAAATATCATCTGTGTGTTTTCATCGTCACGAACGACACTTCTCTTCTCAGGATCTCCACCTTCTAAGGTTATGAAAACCCTAAAAGCCGCCACCACAATATTAGCCTTCTGAATAATATGAGAAAAAAGAACTCCTTCTATCATGGCCTGTGCCTTCTTTTATAGATGAAATAAGGGTTTGGTGGGCTTTTAGGTCTTCTGGCCTATCTGGAGTGAAATACGACTTGGAAAAGAATAATTCCCGTAACTTATAAATCAATCTGTCCTAAAAGGCTTGAGCTTAAGGAGTAGAGCTCGAGCTATAGGGCTCAAGCTTGAGCTTTAGGAACAAAGCTCGAGCTTTCTTGAATTACTGCTCGAGCTTCAAAGGATGGTGCTCGATCTCCACTTTTGTACTTAGTTAAATTTCTTCAACTATTTTTCGAAGCGTCTTTTCCATCAACACTTAGAATATTTTATGGTTTTCTTCTTTTAACATTGCTCAATCCAAGCTTCATAGGGCTCAAGCTTTAGGTACCAAGCTCGAGCTTTTGGTATTTAAGGCTCGAGCTTTGAATGACAGTGCTCAATCCTTGAGGTCTGGCACGAGGCCCTGGAGCTTGGTTTTCCTTTAAAATCAACTCTTCAAATTCCGACGCCTTATGCTCGAGTTTGAGGGCCAAGACTCAAGCACCCTGGGGTAAGGCTCGAGCACCACTGTGTAGGGCTCGAGCTTTGGAGGTACAAGGCTCAAGCTTTAATGCCTTATTGATTTTCTTCTTTTTCTTGTAAGGCTTGAGCCTCAGAACTTGGGCTTGAGCTTTTGTACTTGAATTCTTCCAAACTTCACCATTTAAGCTCTTGGCTTGTTTTGGATGATCGACAACGACTCTGTAAGATTTGATATCAAACTTTTAATCATAAAGACCCGGTTTTAACCGTTTCTTTGGGAAAGTACCTATAAACACACAATAAGCATAAATCAGACTAACAATGGATTGAAGTATTACTTTTGGTCTTAACATAAGTATATTTAGGAGCTTGAATGTGATGACCCTGTGGGCGGGTGCGAGACACTGTCATGCTACCATACTGGCGAGTTACGGGTGCACAGTCTCACATCGCCTGGGAAAGGGAAAGGTGAAATGCTTATATGTAGGTGTGTCACTCTAATTGATATAAGACCTTTTGGGGTAAAGTCCAAGAGCAAAATCGTGCGTGCTCAGGCCTAAAGCGGATAATATCATACCGTGTGGTGGGGTGGGTCGTTACAAATGGTATCAGAGCCTAACCCAGCCACAAGTGTGCCGATGGGCACGTCGGGCCTCCAAGGGGGGTGGATTGTGATGACCCTGTGGGCGGGTGCGAGACACTGTCAGGCTACCATACTGGCGAGTTACGGGTGCACAGTCCCACATCATCTAGGAAAGGGAAAGGTGAAGTACTTATATGTAGGTGTGTCACTCCAATTGGTATGAAGTCTTTTGGGGTAAAGCCCAAGAGCAAAACCGTGCGGGCTCAGGCTCAAAGCGGAAAATATCATATTATGTGGTGGGGTGGGTTGTTACATCGAATATGCAATATTCAACGCTCATCACACCCCCAAACTTACATATTGCTAGTCCCCTAGCAATACAGAACTAAAGAGTTGCTTCCGTGGAAATCACGGTTGTATTTAGCCTATGCAACAAGCTTTTAAACTCCTAAGTTACCCCTAGTGGACGAGTTGTAGTCTCGTGAGGGTTTCCAGTGATGGTACCCACAAACATCTCAAATAATGCCTTAGTTGCACAATAAGCTCATTCAAGCTTGTTTTCAAATCAGAATATCCCTACAGTTCATTAACCAATCAAATATAGCAAGTATAGCCAATTATATTAATCAGAAAAACTTGTAACTTCCAATTTCAATTTAACAGCCATGGTCCCCATATGTCAATTTAATAATTTATTCAACAATCTCATTCTCCAAAATTTTTTAAAAGTGAACCTATAGTCAAACATGTGGCTTACTATCTATACTTGCATTTATTCCTTACTATCCCTCAACTCGCAGGCAAACTTTTCAAATTCCAACTCCCAAGGCATTATTATTATTATTATTCTACTAGTATGCATTTTTCAAAAAGGATACTATGCAATATTCAGGTCTATTAAGTTTTCTAAATCACCCATGTAATGAACTTTTGGCCAATGACTCTCAAACCAGACGAACTTAGGGCATTAAGTGATAAAACACCCCTCCGGACCTAATTGTTCAAGTAATCTAGGCAACCGAAACCCTTATGTAACAAACTTTTAGCCAATGACTCACAGACCAGATGGTCTTAGGGCATTAGGTGTCAGAACAGACCCCTAAGTACTTAATTGCTCAAGCAATCTAGGTATAGACCTGAACTTGACCATTTTCTACTTCTTTTCTTCAACCTTTTTTTTTTTTTTTTTTATTGCATACATACCTTTTCTTTCACCTTTTTAAATTTTTATATGCCGTAGTTATCAAAATTATCAAATTCACCTGCTCATCTCAGTTTAGCTCAAAATAAAACAAGACTTCCAGTTCATACCCAATAGAATTCATGCAAGTGTGAATATGTACAAAGTTTTAGATAGGTGTTCGAGAGAAGTGTTTTTTTTTTTTTTTTTTTTTTTTTTTTTTTTTTTTTTTTACACATTGTAGTTAGTTTCTTTACGCCTTGTAGTGACAGTTATTTTTCTTCCAGTTTACACTTTATGGTGATAGTTATTTGCATTCAAAATAAAGTTATGATGCATCATTATTATTATCTTGATATATATGGTTTATGCACGTGTTACTATGTTTGTCTGGGAGCAGTATTTCACTCATGAGGTTGTTTGGGTTAGATGTGAGATTAGCACCACTTTGGTAAATCCAAAATAATTATTAAAGGTTGTCTGGGGGTGATATTTCACTTATACAGTTGTTTGGACTAGATATGAATTGACACCATATCGGTAAATTCAAATATAAGATTTGTCTGGGAGTGGTATTTCACACATAAGGTTGTTTGGATTAAATGTGAGATTGACACCACATTGACAAATCCAAACATAAATATTAAAGTTTGCATGTAGGAATTTTTCACACTCCATGAGGATTGCTTGGGCTAGATATGGGATTGGCTCCATATCGGTAAACCTTCACACTGAACAGAAGATTGG